>MU380426.1:0-41110 GCA_022495085.1 Xylaria sp. FL1042
CTTTTAATAATATAATTTAAATATAGCAAGCTATTTATTTAATTTTTAGCTAAAGTTTTATAAGCTAAGCATAAATAAATTTAATTAATATATTAATTATAAAGTTTAAAATTTTAAACTAAACTAATTAAATAATTAATTAATTAATAATAATATAATAAATTTTATAGCGACTTTATAAAAAGCTATAATAAATAATTATTAATAAGCTATATATGCTTAGTTAGCTAAAATAGCTTAATTAAATAAAAAAATAAAAAAAAAATAAAAAAAAATATTTTAAACTTAGCTTTTTAGCTTAAAAAATAAAAAATATATATATATATTAGCTTTACGATTTTTTAATAAATTTAACAGCAACTTTATAAAATAATTTGGTTTTTTATTGCAAAAAATAAATTATTAAAATATAAAAGCTAAAAAAATATAATTATAGCTTATTTTTAAAAATATTAGCTTTAAATAAGCGCTAGTTTATAAAGTTTATTTTAATAGTTTAATTTAATAAAAAACTTAAAAAAACTTTTATTAGTTAATATAATTAAATTTTAGTTAAATCTTTATTTAATATTTTTATATTTAATAATTTAAAAGCTATAAACTTTAGTTTAAACTTTTGCTTTAGTAAAAACTATAACTTATTTAATTATAAAAGTTATATTATTTTATATAATATAATTAAATAATATATTTAAAACTAAAAAAAATATATATATTATATGCGCTTTTTTTAATTATTAAAAATAATTAAACTTTTAAATTAATTATATTTAAATAAATATAAATTAACAAAGGAGTTTTTTTAATATATAGTTTTATTAAAATTAGCTTTTTTTAATATAATATTATTAGAATTATATTTAATAAATTATTGCTGTAATAATAACAACTATAGTTAAATTAAACCTAGTATTATAATTTTTAATTTTAATAAAAAATATTATAATTATTTATTTAATATTTTATTAATTTTTTATTGCTTTAAACGTAGCTTTAATATTAAATATTTTTAGTTTTTTTTAGCAGCTTTATAATAGCTTTACTAATAATACTATTATTATAATATACGCTTATATAATAACTTATTATTAAATTTTTATTATTTAACTTAAAATAATAGTTTTTTTTAATAAAATAAAAATATTATAATTATAAAAACAAATTATTATTTTATTTCTAAGAATTTCTTTTAATTTTTTTTAAATAAAAAAAAACAAAATATATTAAAATAATTAATAAAAATATAAATACAAGCAAAAAGCTAGCTAATATATTAATTATAATATATAATATAAAGTTATATATTAGCTATTTATATAATAATATATATTTTTATATAAAATAAATAATAAATTAAATATTTAAAAAATAACCGATATAATTAGCTGGAATATTTTTGCTTAATGCTTATAAAATGCTTTTTAAACTTTAATTATTATATTATAGCGTTATTTTTTAAAAAAAAAAAAAAAATAAATATAATAAATAAATTTAATATAATAATCTTTAAAGCTTATATAAAACGGCTTTATTTTTATAAATTAAATAGTATAATTATATATAATAATTAATTTAATATATTAAATAATAAATTTAATATAAAATATATATTAGAAAATAAGTGCACTTATAAATATAACAGCTATAGTATTTTTATAAAAGTGTTTTATTAGCGGAAAACTTTTTCTAGTATAATTTTAAAAAAACAAATATAAATAATAATAATTAGTTTAAGCATATTATTTTTTTTTTTATAAATGTTTATATAGTAATATTTAATATAGTTTAGCTAAATATACCTTTTATTGTTTAAATATAAAATAATTATACTAAATATTATATTATACAAAGATTTTAAACTAGTAAAAAATTATAAAAAGGTTTAAAGCTATTTAACCGGACTAATTTTTTAGCTAACTTTTAATCTTTTGCAATATTAAAAGCGTAAACTATATATAAAAATAAAACAAAATAAATATTAAATTATTTTTTAAGTTATTACTTTAAACTAAAACATTATTTTAATTATTTTATATATATTAAAAGCTACTTATTATTTATGCTATTTAATAATTTTATAAAATATATATTATATATATTTACTAGCTTAGTAAATATAAAGATAAAAAAGGCTTTATTAACAACTAAAAATTAATTCGATAATATTTTTTTAATAAGTTAGCTGCTGCTTGTTAATATTTAAACTTTTTATTTATTAAATATATAAATTAAAACTTAATTTTATTTTAATTATATTTTAACTAAAAGTTATTTATAATATATTTATTAATAAATAGCAGGGCTATTTATTTATAAAAAATTTACTATAGTTTATTATGCTTTATATGCTTTTAAGTGTATATATAGAAAATATAAGTGTTTAGCTTAGTAAATAATTTAAAAAAATAACTATTAATATAGTTCTAAAGCTAAATACTTTTAAATTTTAAAATCGAAACAAATATATGCTATACCTATAGTAATCACTTAAATTTAAACGTTTTATCTGCAAGCTTTAAGTTATAAAGCTAAGTTTATATTATTATTACGCCGCCTCCGATTTATTAAAGTATAACAATAAAAAACTCGGTAATTAAACGCTTATTAGCTTTAACGTTTTTAATTTTTAGTCTACTTTTTTAGTAATATATATTGTTTTTTTTTGCACCGATTTTTACTTAAAACAAAAATATAATATTTTTAACTAAGCATTAATAATAAAAAGTTTAAGTTTTAATAATATTATAGCAGCGTTTTTTATCGATATAAATTATAAATAATTTAAACTTTTATTTTAATATTTTAAATTATTAAATAAAAAATATAAACGTCGCAAAATTTTTAGCATAGCTATAAATTAATATATTCCGGTTTATATTAATTGCTAAGCTAAAATTATTTATAATGCTTAAAATACTATAAATAAAACTTGTTTGCTATTAAATTTTTATGTTGTTTGCTAATAATATTAATATAATAACTTAATATAATAGCTTAATTAAAGCTATAATATTAAGTTAAAATAAAATATTAATTTTAGCAGCATTATTTAATATTATTAATGCTTTTTTTGCTTTATAAAAAATATAAACCGCTTTATATAAATATATAAAAACTATATAAACTTTTTTAATAAAGCGCAGATATTAAAATATATTATAGCTAACTATTTTAATATTAATTATATTTATATATACTTAAAAGAACTGCAATGCTTTATTTTAATAAAAAAATGTTTAATTTTTTTTTATATATTTTATAAATATATTATTAAGTTTTATATTAAAAAGCAAAATAAACTAGCTAATATATACTGCTAAATAAAAAAACAGATTATTATTTAAAAATAAAACGTTTTAAGTATTACTATTATATTATTTTACGCGGTTTTAAGCCTATTAAATATTATCTAAGTTTTTTAAATAAATATAACACGACCTTAATTATAAAACAGTAGAAATTTACTTTATATTTATTATTAAGCTATTATAAATGCTTTATTATAATTAAAAGCTAATAATTTTTTATATGCAAATATATTAATTAACAACAAAATATTAGCAACCTTTTTTTTAAACAATATTTTATTTTTTTTAAAAAACAGCATATATATATTAGCTAAAAAAAATTTTAACGCTGCACGCGCTAACTATATAATCAAGCAGAGATTTTATTTAAATATACTTATTATAAAACTATTAAGTTTTTAGTATACTTTTAAAGCAAACTATTAAAAGTAGAATAAAGTAGGTTAATAAACTAACGCAATATAAATTAAATTATTATTAGCACTTTAAAATATTAATAAAACAAAAGCAAAAATAAATAATACTAATTAAAACAGGCCATTTAATATAAAAAAAGTTATATTAGCTATAAGCTTTTATAATACTGCTTTATTAAAAAGTAATATTAATACCGCCTAGTTTATAAAAAAAACTATTAACTTTAGCAAAATTAATAAAATAAAGTACTTAAAAATATACCGATCAATAAATTTTGCTAATTGTTTTAATAAAAATTTTTATTTACGTGCGTTTTTATATTTATTTTTATTTAAATAAAATAAGCATAAGAATATATTTAACATTAAAGTTAATATATATAAATAAAAAACAAGTATTAGTTAAAATATTTAAATGCAATATTATTTATTATAATATAAAAGTTAATATATCTTTAATTTATTCTTTTTATTTTTATTTATAAATAATAAAATTTATAATAATAATAATATTATTATAAAAGCGCTAATTAAATAAACTATTTAAAAAACAGTTTAAAATATATATTATTTTTTAAAGCCTGCAGACTTAATTACTAAAAAACGTTTTATTTAAACAAATAAATATTATTAAAACCGATATATAAAAATAATTTTAAAAAATATTCGGTTAATTAATTACTAATAGCTTTATTTAAAAAAGCAAAAATATATACTTAAAAGTTAACTATTATTTTTTATTATTGCTTATAAGCTTTTAATTATTTAGTTTATTATTAATTTTAAAAATTAAAATAGTTTTATAATTTTAAAGATTATATTTGCTAAAAATCTAGCGCTAGCTAAAGCTATAAACAAGCTTTAATCTAATTTTAACAAAGATT
Source organism: Xylaria sp. FL1042 (assembly GCA_022495085.1). Classification (NCBI taxonomy): domain Eukaryota; kingdom Fungi; phylum Ascomycota; class Sordariomycetes; order Xylariales; family Xylariaceae; genus Xylaria; species Xylaria sp. FL1042. The sequence continues at coordinate 4,609 of MU380426.1, forward strand.
AATAAAGTTTTAAATTTGCTAAAGCTATATATTAAAACCTTATTGCTATATTTTAAATGTTTTAAATATATATAAACATTTTTTTTAAATAAATAGTTTAAGCTAAAATGTTTAATAAAATAGCTGCTTATTATAAAGTAGTAAAAAATAATAAATAAAAAAGCCTTTATTTATATAATATATTATAGCTAGCTAAAAATATTATAATATATAATTTAGCTAATAATTTGGCATTTAATTAAATACCTAGTTTAAAAAAATATATTTTAATTTATATAAACTTTTTATTTAATAAAGTAAGCTATGCTAGCTTAAAAATCTATTATAAATAATTGCAATACTAATAAAAAAATAATGCTTAAATTAAAAACTAATTAATTAAATTAAAACTAATATAATATATATAAAAATATTATAAATATTAATATATCTTTAGTTTAATAAAATATTATTAATTTTTAATATAAAAAAACAGCATGCTTTTTTAAACGCTTATAATAATTATTATATATATATCGATTTTTGTTAAAAAGGATTATATAAAAAAATAGCTTGCTGTTTTAATTATTTATAAACCTTAATAAAATCTATTTATATAGCCAACAATAAGACCTTTAAAATTAAAAAAAATCATTTATAAGTCGGCAAAATTAATTTAATAATAGTATTAATATTTTAATATAATTATAACTTTATATTTTTATAAAAATGTTTTTAAACCTTATTTATTATTTAATATATTTTAAACTATATAATAAAATCTTTATTAAAATATTACGATTTAATAATATTTATAATAAAGATTTTAAAATAAATAATATAATATTAACTAAAAAAATATTACTAAAATAATTTATAAAAAAAAAATAATATATTTATTATCTTAAAAAAAATAAACAATAATAAAGCTAATATAATTTTATAAAACTTTGTTTTATTATTATTAAATAAACTTTTAACAGCTTAAAAGTTATCGGCTATAAAAGTCTGCTTTAATTTGCTTAAAATGCCGGACTATTATTTATTTATAAAAAACTAGGCTAATATTAACCTAGACTATTTATATGCTTATATACACAAAATTATTCTATAATACATATAAAATCAACTAAGTTTAAGCAGTTTATAACTATTATTAAACTTACTAACTAAAAAAAGCTAAATTTTATTTTATATGCAGGCTTATATATATTATAAGATTTTTTTTTAAAAAGTATATTTTTATAACTATGCTAATAGTTTTTTTTTTATAAAAAAACTAAAAAAATAATTATTATTTTATTATTTTTTAATAAAAAAAAGCTTATTTTTTTTTTAGAAAATAATTTAAAAACTTGTTAATAAAAAACAAATTCTAATTTTTAATAAGCAGCTAATTAATAATATAAATAAAAAAGACCTAAACTAAAATATTATATTAAAGCTTTTATTATTTATTTTTTAGTACCGCTTTTATAACTTAATTAAAATGCTAGCTTGTAAACTATAAGACCTTTATTGCGCTAAATTAAATAGTAGATTGCTTTTTAAAATATAAAATCTTAACTAGCTAAAAAAATTAAAAAAAAATGCTGCAAAAAATACAAAAGCATAAAAAAACCAACAAGCTAATTTTTTTAATAATAATAACGTTTATATCGATAAAAACTAGAAAATTATAAATATAAAGCAGAACTAGCTTAAACAATTATTAAAACTTTTATATTATAACTTTATATAAATAAAAAAGTTTTTAACTAATAAAAATAGTTTTTTAAATATAATAAACAACTTAAAACAGCTTATTATAAAAATAAAATTAAAAAACATAAAACGCAAAGATTATATTAGCTTTATTAAAAACTAAACAAATATTTTATAACGCATTAAAACTAAAGTTAATAATAAAAAAGCTATATTAATAAGTTAATTAAGCGTTGCACTATTTTAAGCTATATTAAAAAAGATCGCAATATTAAAAAGCTATATTAAAAGTTAAAATAAATATATTATCGCTAAAAGATTAAGCTGGTTATAAAATCACAAAAAAATATCAGAAAAAAATAAGTTTTAGCTATCGATTTTTATTATGCTTAATAAATATAGCTAATAAACATAGCAACTTTTAATATTTTAAAACTTAAGCGGAAATAAGGTATTTATTAAACATTTTCGCAAAATAAAATACTATCTTTTTAGTCGCATAATATATAAATTAAAACATTTTAATATAAAATAATTAAAAGCTATTCTGCTTATATATTAAAAACTTAATTTTAATATAAATATTATATAGCAAAAAATTAATAAACTATTAATTATTATTAAATATTTAAAAAGTTAAAAAAAAATAAAAAAGTTAATTGTTATTTATGCTATATATAAGATATTTTAGCGATCGGAAAAAAAAAACAAATTATTTATTATTATTTTTATAAAAAGCGCAGCAGCATATATTAATAATATTATAATATATTTTATTTTTAGCTTTTAAGTTTAAAATAAATAAACTATATAAAAATTAACATTAAAAAATAAAAATATAGCATAACTATAGCAAAATAAACTAGTTATAGTTATTAATAAAATTAATATAATATCTGCTAAACTATTAAGCAAAATTAAAATAGCGCTGCGTAAAAACCGCAGTATATTAAATAATATTAACTTTAGCAAAATTTTTTATGTTTTTATAGCAAGCAACTTTGCGCAGTTTTTATTTATAAATAGCATATTATTAGCTAAAAAATTAGCAATAAAATCGCTTGTTTAGCTAATATAAATTAAAAATAAGCTTAATATAAATAAACAAGCTATTTAAACAAATAAAAAAATATATTAATTAAAAAACATTAAAAAAGTATAAATTATAAGCAATAAAAAAATATAAATATTTTAAGCAATAAATTATTAGTTAATAAAAAAAAAAAACCTATAAAAGCATAAACTACTTACGCTATAAACGCAGCTAAAAGCTTAGCTTTTATAAGCAAAGTTATAAAGTCGGTTTATTTAAAACAATAAATAAAAGCAAAAAAAAATATATAATTATATATACTTTTAAATTAATTATATGCTAGCAATTAATTATTAAACAATTAAAATATTTTAAACAACTAAACTATAAATAATTTTTTATCGCTTTATTTTAGCTTTAACAATAAATTTTATTTAATTACTTAAAATAATAAGTTATAGCATATTATAAATTTTAAAGCGGCATAGCTTTTTTTTTAATCTAAAGTAAATTTTTTTGTTTTATTTATATTTTTAGCAAAATATAAACTAAGCATATTTAAAATATAATACTTGCTTAAGGTATAAGAATATTTATATAAAAAAATAAATAGCTAAAACAAAAATAGTAAAAAAAAAAAAAAAAACAAAAGCAACTATAATAAACTAATTTTTAATTGCGCTATTTTAATATATAATTTGTTTGCTAAGAAAATATTAATTATTATAATAACAAATATTTATTTTAGCTTAAATATTATAAATAAAAGCAAGTTTAAAGCTTAAGGTTTTGTTTTTGCTAAAAATATTAAATATATTTAGCTAATACTTAATATTTACTTTTATATAAAGCTATTATTTTGCGTTTTTATTAAAAAGCTAAATAATAATAAAATATATTATCTGGCTTTAAAAGCAGATATTATTTTATTATTTTTTAGTTTAAAAAAATAAAAAGTTAAAAAGCTAAATATTATTAAATCTTTAATAATCTTTACCTAAATAAAAATAATATATATTACTAGCTTAGCTATAACTAAATATAAAGCGCAAAAAAAAATATTTTTTAATATCGCTTTTTATTTATTTAAAATATTAAATAACAAAAAAAATAAAGCTAATAAAAAATTTTTATTTATTTATATATAATTATTAAAGTTAATAAATTTAAATAATATATAATTATTTAAAAGTATATAAAAAAATATTTTTTTATAAACTAAACTTTTATTTAATTACTAAGCTTTAATAAACAAGTTTAACGCTATAAATAAAAAAACTAAAATATATAACAAGCTTGCTAAAATAAAAGAATATAAACTATTTAATAAATATATTTATAAATTTAAATAAAAAAAGAAATAATCTTAGCCTTATATATAAACCTTTTATTATTTTTTTTATATTAAAACAATGTTTTAATATATGCTATAACTTTTGCTTAAATAAAAAGTTATAGTCGTAGCAACTATACTTTTATAAATTAAGCTTATTAAATTTTATTTATTTTATTTAATATAAAATAATATAAACCTAGGTAAATACTTACCTAAGTTAAATAGTTTTAAGTATTATTATTTTTAAATAGTTTATTATTTTTAACCCGCTAAATTTGCTAAATAATTTATATTTAACATATTATTACTATTTATTTTAGCTTTTGCTTTTACTTTTTATTATTTAAATATAATTTTAGCGTTTATTTATCGACGTTTCTTTTTTTGCACTAAATATATTATATTATATATTTAAGCAAATTATATTTAACTAATACTAGCAGCAATTAAAGCTGCCGCTAATACAATATTTTATTTTAAATAAAAATAAAAAAAAGCTTTTATTTTTTAAACTAGTTTTATTATATTTTAAAAGATTAAGCTAGTTTTTATATTTTATAAAAACAGTTAATATATTTAACTTTAACGCTATAATTTACTATTAAACTATTAATAAGCTTTTTATAAATATTTATATATTAATATTTTATAAACTTATTTATTTTTAAACTTAAACTTAAGCAATTAAAAATATTATAGTTTATTAAAGCGTAAAAAAATATTATAATATTTAACAGCAGATATATTTAATAATTTAATAAATCTATTTTATTAACGTTAAAAAGAGAACATTTTAGCTTTTTTTTTTATAAACTAAATATATATTTTATATTAAGGTAATATAGCCTGCTTTTTAAAAGTATTAGCTTTAAATAAGCGCTGGCTAATAAGGTTCACTTTAATATAATAACCTTTTAATATATTTTTTTTTTATATATAATAGCTTATTTTTTTTAGTAAAGTTATTTAGCTTAAACCTATTTATTTTGCTTTAAATAAATAGTTTAACTAATCTTAAAGTATTATTTTATAATAATATTTTATATTTTTTAATTTAGCTTTTTATAAAAACAAGAAAATTTTAAGCTAAAAGCGCTATTAAAATATTTTACAATATAAAACATAAATATAAAAAATATATCTTAATACTAGACTATAAAAACTATTGCTATAACTATATAAATAATAATTAATTTAAACATATATTAATAATAAGTTAGGTTTAGTTATAATATTAAATAATTAATATTAAAGCGTAGCGTTAGTAGCTATAAAGCTAAAACTTTTACTATAAACTATTTAAAAATACTACTTATATAAATAATTAGCAGCTTTATCCGCGGCCTTATCTGCAGCCCTTTTTTTACCTTAGCGCAATATTATATAAAAAAGTATTTTATTTAAAATATCTTTTATAATAATTTCTTATTTTGCTTTATAAACAAAAAAATAATTAATTATTTAATATTTAGCTAAACTTTTTCAACTTTTTAATTTATATTTTAACTTTTTAAACTAATAAATATAGCATCGCTTATTAACCTTATAAATAACTATATGCTGCAAAAAAAATTAAAAAATATTTTAAATTATTAATTAGTATAAATAAGCAATAAATATATAATAAGTTAGTTAATATTTAAAAATCTACTGCTTAATATATTTTTTTTTTCTTTTTTTAATAAAACTTTTTTTAAAGCAAATATTTAACAAAAAAATACCAGAAAATATTAAGCAAATTATTAAAATAGCTCTCAAGTATATAATAACTTATAGCTACGCATATAATAATAATAGTTTATTAAAGTATAATAATAAAAAACTTATATTATAAAGCAAAAATTAACTTAAAAAAAAACGTTGTTAAAATAATAGCATTTATAAAAATCTAAATAGTCTAAAAAAAAATAAATGCCTATTTATTCCAGCGTGCGATTAAAATTTATTTTAAATTATTAATTAAAATATACACGCAATAAACACATATTATATTAATAATCTTTAAAAAAGCTAGCTTTAATTATATTTTTTTAACAACAACACTTATAAAATAATATTTTAATAATAACCTACTTAATAATAATAAACAAATAAAAAAAATAGTAGTTAATAAATTAATATATAAGCTTTATTTATAAAAAAACTATAAGTTGCTAAAAAATAAAAATAAAAAGCGCATATTAAAAGCTTTCGAAAATAAAAAATCTAAAAAACACTTAATATTTAATATAAAAACTTTAAACCTAAGTCAGCAAAAGATCAACCGCATAATAAACAGCAAAAAATATATATTTATACGTTAATAGCAAAATCTTGCAGCTGCTTTTATTTAAATAACTAATATTAAAATAAATCTATTTTATAAAACATATAAAAAAAAACGCAAAATATTTATTAATTATATAGTGCCTAAAAACCTAAAGCATTAAAAGGCTATAAATAAAATTTATATAAACTATTACTTTAAATATAAAATATTTAGCTGCTTTTTTATTATATTAAATATATATTATTATATTATTTATTTTTTATTTATTTTATATAACCCTTGCTAATAATAAATTTTTTTTATTAAAACAACTTTAACGCACTTAAAAAAAAAAAACCAAGCAAGATTATACTGCTAATAAATTATAAAGCAATAATTAAAACTTTAAAAAAATTATTACATTACTATATAATAACAATAATATTAAACAAAAACAAAATTATTATAATAGCTAAATTTAAAAATTAAAAAATAATTTAATATAAAAATATTATTTTATAAATATATAAAGCTTAAACTATTTAAAATACTTTTATAGTCTTTTATATAGCTAATAAGTCTTTATATATAACGCTTTTATTATTTTTATTTAAGCTTAAAAAAAGTCTAACTAAATATTTTAAAGCTTAAATAACTTTGCTTATTATTTATTTTATATATTTAAAATTTAGTTAATGCTTATACTTTAATAAAAAAAAATAAAAAAAATAATATAGTTTATAAAGCCTTATATAAGTAGCCTTTTATTAGCGCGTAAACTTTTATATAATAAATATATAAAAAAGCTTAAATAATTAAAACATTTTATTGCCTGCAGCTATATAAAAATTAACTTTTTATATAAAATAGCTACTTAATATAACAAAAAAAAAATAAAAAAAATAATAATAAAAAAACAAAAAGCTATAGTTTATTATAGTCTAAAAATAAAATAAAACATATAAAAAAATAAAGCATAATTATTTATAACTTTTAACTTATATTATATTTTTACCTTTTTTAATATAAAAGCTAGCAATATATAAATTATAAAATCCTTTAATAAAAGCGGTTTTAGCTTTTTATTAATCTTAAAAACTTAAAAACCACTGCTAAAAATTACTTATAAAAACTATTTATAATTACTTAGCTTAATATAAAAACAAATCTTTATTATTATAAATAAACAAAAATTAATATTATATAATAAATATTAATAATAATATAAAAATAATAAGTTTAAAAATTTAAAAGTATATATTAAGTATAATAAAGCATAATATAATACTGCATTTATACTAGGCCTTGTTTTACTAATTAATTAATTATTTGCTATAAACTTTAAAAACGGCAAAAAATAAGGTAAAATTAATCTTAAGCGGCTAGGTCGCAGCATTTTATAATTTATTTAACCGGCTTTTTGCTAACTTTTATTTAGTCTTATACTATTTTATAATTATCTATTATATAAAAGCAGTTTTATTTACTATATAAAAAAAAAGCTAATAAACTATAAAAAATAAGCGTTAACGCTTTTTTAAAAAATAATAACAAAAATAAAAATTATTTTTAATTAATAATAAATAAAATACTTTTGTAAAAAGCTAAAAATATAGCAAAAAATATAAATTAATAATAATATAATATATAGCTTTAATAATAAAACCTTAATTACTTGTTAGTTTTAATATAATAATATTTTTTTTTTTTTATTAAATACGCTAATAAAAAAAATAGTCGGAAAATTTATTAAAAATAAAGTATTTATTATTTATTTAAGCATAATATATCGCTATGCCTAAAAAAAATATCTTATATTATTTATTATCTACTAGTTTATTATTTTATAAATTTAAATAGTAGAATATAAAACATAAAAAATTTAATACAGCGTTAGTTTTTACTATATTAAGCATATTATTAAACTTACGCTAAAGTAGCTAATTTTAAGTTATAATAACTTTATAATTTTCAAGGTGCTGCGCAAAAAAAAAATAATGCTAACAAAAGTTTTAAAAAATCCTTAAAAAATATAAAGGCCTAAATCAAGCTATTAACAAAAAAATAAAAATAAAGTTAATAAATAATATACTATGCTATTATTATTACTAAGCTTTTAAGCACTTAAGTTAAAACGCCTTTTATTATTAAAAAATAGCAAAAAATATAAACTTTTTTATTAAAATAATCTGCGCATAAATCAACAGCATAAGCGCTTTATCTTGCAAGCTAATAAAAAGCAGCGCTAAACTTTACTAAATTAACTAATAAAAAATATAACATTACAAGCAAAAAGAAATAATATTACTATATTTTCGTAGTAATTATAAAAAAACTTAATAATACGCAAAGCTATAAAAAAACAAAAAAAAATATTATATTATAAAAAAAAGCCTAGGCAATAAAATAATATAATACTTTTTAAAATAAATAACCTGATTTAATTATTAACAACAGCCCACTTTTTATAACCTAAAATATTATAAAAATTATATATATAAATAAATATATAATAAGTCGAACAATATTCTCGGTAAAAAAAATAACAAATATTAAAAAGTTATAAGCTAAATTAAATTCCATACAAAAAAAAAAAAACCCAGAAAAAAAAAAATCATAAGATTATCTTAGCAAAATATAATTAAAGCCAAGCTAATATAAATAATAATAATTAATTAACATATAAAATTATTTAATATATTAACACCTAAAATAATAAAATTATTATAAAGTTATTAAGCTTAAATATATTATAAACTATAAAATAGCTGCTATAATATTTAAATATAAATATAAATATAAATAAAAAAGCAAAAATAAGCATTATTATTAAATGCTATATATTTTATGCTATATATATAATTAATAAGCCATTATCTTAAAGCTATATATTAGCTTATTTTTCACTAATATATTTTAAATAACTCTTGCTATTATATTTATATTATATAAAAGCATATTTTAATAAGTATATTACTTATATTAAAACTTTTTTTAATATTTTTTCGGTTTATATTAATATATTATATATATTAAATAACCTCGCCGTTAATAATTAACCTAAACTAAATTAAAAGTATATTATAAAAAAATTTAAGTTTTTAATTATAGTTAACTAAGAATATAATATAGAAAATAAAAAAAGTGCTACAACAAAAAAAAAAAAAAAAAAGCGGAATAAGTTAAAAAAGCTATTAAAAATAAATTTAATAATATGCTATAAAAATAAATACTTTAATAACACTAATTAACAAGCTTTTTAAAAGGCTATATTTAATAATTTAATAAACTTTATTAAAAAAGTTAAAATAATAAAATACTAGCCTCGCTTGCAGCGCCTTAAAATATTTAAATATAATATTTATAGCAAACTTATTTTAGCATTAAATATTATAAAATAAATATATTGCTGTTTAAAACTAAGCCGCCTTAAAAAAAAAATAAGTTTAAAAAAATATATAACAATAAAATTAAAATAACTAGCCTTTTAAAAAAAATAATCAAGCAGTATAAACTAAACAAAATAATTATAAAGTTTTTAAATTTTATAATTAATTATATAACTCTTATATTAAAGTAGCATTTATTAAAACATAAAAGCAAAAAAAAGTCTTTATAACTATAAAAACTTAAAAAAAAATAAATAATATTAAAAAATAAGTCGGCTTATATATTATATAATAAATAACAAGATTTAAGTCCAAAAAAAAATCTAATAAATTAAGTAAGCTTTAAATATATATATATAGCTTTGTCTTATAGCTTAAGACCTGCATTTTATAGCATAGCTAAGTTAATATTAATAATATTAGCTAAAAAACGCGGCTTTATTAAAAAAAACAAAGCTAAACTAAACCAAGCAAACAATAAAAAACAGCTAAAAATATATAAAATATAATAATACTAAAACATTAATATATATATTTTAATATAAAAAAATAAAACCCACTTTAACCTGTTTACGCTTATAAAAACTACTTATTATATAAAAAAAGCGCATACGCTAAAAAAAGCTATATTAATATAATTTAATTATTAACTATAAAAAACTTTAATAGTGCTAGCAAAGCTAATTTTAAAAACTAACATTTTATACTTAACTACTTTTTAATACTGCGCGCAAAATAAAGCATTTAAATCTTTTACTTATATAAAGCTAGCATATATATATACTTAAATAAGTTTATATTGCTTTATATTATTTATAAGTTTAATATTAAACTATATTAAAAGCTTTAATATATTATTTAATTTATAAAATTTAAAAGCTTAAATAATTTTACCTAAGTCTTTATTTAATATTATTATTTTTTATTGCTATAAATTTTTTTTAAGTGCTTTAATACTAGATATTTATAAATACATTACATAAAGTATACTTTAAAAAAAGAATTTATTTTACTTGTTTATAAACAGCTTTAAAAGCATCGCAAGCAAAACGCATACTTACTTTTTATTACTTTAATAACAAGCAGCTACTTATTTATGCCTATATATAAATAAATATATATATATTTATAGCATCGCTAAAAAAATATACTAGTTAAATATTTAATATTTTTAGCACTTTATATTTAAGACTTATAATTTTATTATTTATTACCCCTGCCTTATATTTTTTTTTATATTTATAAAACCTATATAAGTATATTTTATTTCTTATTATTAATAATTATATATCTACTTAGCCGTCTTATTGCTTTAGCTAGTATATCTTACAATATAAATAAAGTCGCTTTAGCTGCTAAAATAATTGCTAGCTAGCAGGCTTTCGCAGCTAAAAGCAAAGCTAAATTACTTAAAAAAGTCGCCTTAAACATAAAATATAACCAGCTTTATTTACTATATATACTTATTAATAAATATTAGCTAGCGCTTATTTACTTTTATAAACTAGGTTTTAAAAGCCGGTTATATTTTAATAATCTTTTTATTAAAACTTTTTATTATATATAATAAAAACATAAACTTATAACTATTAAAAACTATAAAAGTTTTAAATATTATTATAAAAAATATTTTTTAATAATTAATAGCAAGCAAATTTAACTTATATATATTATTAAAAGCAATTAAACTACAAAAAAAATAAACTATTTTTAATAAAAAAAAATTATAATAAATTTAATAAAAAAGATTAAAATATACTCTAGGTTTAATATAAGCCAAGCAGTTTATAATAAATATTTTTTAAACAAAGATAACTTTAATAATAATTTATACTTTAAAAAACTAATAGTTTTAATTTATTTAAACAATTATAAAAACAAATATTTTAAAACTATTTATTTTTTTAGCTATAAACTACTTAAATAGTTATCTTAAACTTATAATTATATAAAATAAAAAAAAAAAGCTTATTTAAAAATAAACTTATATAATTTTAATAACTTTATTAAGCAACTAAAATAATAAATAACATAAAAAATATTTTATTAAAAATAATATTAACTAAAAATAAAAACTTTATAAAAGATTTTAAAAAAACAAGGCTAGCTTTAGCGCTAACTTTTAAAGCTTTATATAAAATAAAGCTTTTTATAAGAATCTTAACGCAAGATTAAAAAAAAAATATATACGATTTAAAAATATTTAGCCTGCTAACCTTATAAAAACCACAATTATAGCTAGTTTTATAAATTTTTATATAACATAAAACCTTTAAAACGCAGCAACTTTTTATATTTTTTTATTAACAACGCTTAAAGCTACTTTATTTTTTTTTAAACTTAATATAATTTATACTAAAAAAGCTTAGTTAAATATTTAAGCAGCTAAACAATTTAAAAACTAGGTTTAACAAAGCTTTATAACAAAAAGTCTTGCTAATAATAAGCTAAAACTAATATTATAAGTTAATAAAAAAATAACAACAAATATATAATTATTAAATTTAATTACTATTAAAATTATATAAAAAGTTAATATTAAGTTAATAAAAAAACTAAAAATTGTTAAGATTATAAAATATAATAAAAATCTAAAGGCTAACAAGCACGCAAAAATAACCAATATAGCTAAAAAAAGCGAAGCTATTAAAAGCAAAATATATAATAAGCTTAAAATAATAAAAAAGCGCAACGCTATTAAAGCTAGGCTTAAAAAGCTTTTTAAAAACCTAAAGCTTAGCAAAAAAAGCAAAACGCCAATTTTAATATACTTTTTATTTCGTTTTAAATTTTTTAAAATATTAATTATTTAAATTATTAATTATAAAGCATAATTAAAAAAAAACCAAAAAGTAATAATATTAAGCTATAAACCTAGTTAATAAATAAATTATTAAATATTCCTTAGGTTTATAATAAAAATTATTGCAAAGCTATTAAATTAAATTAAAATATAAGCTATTAAATCTAGCTATTTTAAATAAAATAGCAAATAATTTAAATTAAAAGCATTTTAAGTTAAATTAAAAAATTATTAAAAACTATAAGCTTAATATATAACTTTAGCCTAAAATAAAATAGCTTAGCAATTATTATTATTTTTACTTTATAAGCAATAAAGCGGCTGCAGTAAATTTAATTATATAATAACTAAATATACCTGCGAAAAAAAAATAAGCATTAAAATTATATAATTAATGTAATAAACGTACGCAAAATATATTAAGCGTTAATTATATTTATAAAAGGTTATTAAACAGTAAATAGTATATAAAAAAATATATAAGATAAAATATTAATATAACTAAATATATAATCGCTTAAAAATTAAAGCTTATAAAACATTTTTACCTAAGAAAAATTTAAAACAAAATATAATATTATTTAAACTTAATATATTTAAATAACTATTTACTTATTATAATATAATATAAAAAATCCTTAACAAGTTAACACATTTATATAAGCCTAATACTACTAAGCCTAGCATTTATTTATATAATTATTTGCTACTATAAAACTTTATAAACATAAAAGCTAATTATATTTTTTTAGCCTTAAAAATAAAATGTTTTAAATAAATATATTATAAATTTAAAAATATAAAAGTGCTACTTTACTGCGCTGTTTTATTTTTTACTGCTATGCTTATACTTTATAATTTACAATATTATATAATTTATTTGCTGTATTAAAAAATAAAACCTATTTTTTAGCTATTATAAATAGTTTATTTTTTTATAAGATTTAAGCTAATTAAACTTAAGTCTTAAAAAATATTTTAATTTAAGCTAGTTTAAGCCGCTAAAAATTAATTATGCTAAAAAAGCGCTGTTAGCTAATTTAATTTATTAAGCTATCTTTAGCAAATCTTAAACTTAATAACAAAAACATAATACGCTTTATTTACTAACTTGCTTTATAAACTAGTTTTAAGCTATTTAATAAATTTTCGCAGGTTATTTATAAAATATTTTAAATTAAACTATTTATAACTTAATTAACAATAACTTAAATATATTTTATTAAAAATAATATTTTATAAATAACTATTATTATTTTTATAACGCTTGTTAAAAATAATTTGCTTGATTATATATTTTTTATCTTTATATATTTTATCGTATTACTAAACTAAACTTTATAAAGCCTTTATAATAAAACAAAAGCCTTAAACAGCACAAATATAATTTTTTATTATTAATCCTTTTTATATATAAGCTTAAGTTAATTAATAAATTTAACCTAGCCGACTTATATAAAGTTAATATATATTAAAAAATAAAAAAAAAAAGACATATAGTTGGTTTATTAATTATTATATACTTAATATATATATAAAGGCATTTCTGCAACTGTTTTGCTTTACTAAAAAGGCATATTAATAATATTAACATTAATTATTAACCTTTTTGCCTGTTTAAGTAGCAAACATTAGCTTATATATTATACTTTATATACGCTAAATATTTAGCTAGTTAAGTTAAATAGCTAAATAAGAATTTTTAAAAGCATTAATATAGCTGCTAAAAAGCTAGCTTTTTACATTTTTAAAATAAAAGTTCTATTAAATAAAAACCATTCTTTTAAATATAAATTACTATATACAATAATCAAAAAAATCTAATATAGTTAGCAAAGTTATATTATAAAAATATAAATAAGCTTTATAGTTTAATATTTTATAATATATTTTTTTTAACCGATTTTAGCTTTGCGATGCCGGTATATATAAGCTAAGAAAATAGCAGCGCTTTATTTAACCTAAACATAAAATACTTTAATATTGCTAACCTTTTTTTTATTAGGCTTGTTTATATTTATATCGACTAATACTTATAACTTATTATGCTCGATTTAATAAATAACCTGATAGCATTATTAATATATTATAAATATAGCTATAATAAAGTTTTATTATGCTAGCTTATTTTTATCGCTAATATATTTTTTACTAGCGTTTGCGATAGCTTTTTAAACCAGCATAAAATTTTAAAGCTTATTAATTAATACTTTACGCTGCTTAGTAAGCTTAAAACTAATTAAAGCCTAGAAAAAATATTAAAATATAAGATTATATATTAAAAGCTGTTTTACTTTATACCGTACTAATAAATATTTTAGCTCGAAAATTTATTAACTAAAAAAACGTTTTATTAAACTTAAATTAGTTTACTTTAAGCATTAAAGCTAAAACAACATATAAACCGGCTTTTTTCCAGGTTTTAAAATCATAACGTTAATAAAATAACAATACAAATAACAAAATGCTAAAAATATTTAAATTTAAACAACACTAAGTTTTTATATTATAAGCTTACTTTTAAATATACGCCTGCAGATAATATTATTAATAGTTAAAAATATAATTATTAATTAAAAGTTAAAAGTAAGTAGTAAAAAAAAATAAAATAAAAAAAAAGAAAAAAAAAAAATAAAGTAAAAAAACTAATAAATAATTAATAGGTAAAAGAAAAGTAAAAAGGTTAAAAAAGTAGAAGCCTTTAATTAGTTAACAAGCCTTTCGGCTAGCGGACATATATTAATTATATAATAAAGAAAGCAAAAGTTGTTTTCTGCGTAAAGCCTGCGTTAAACCCTTTATATAGCAGGGCAAAACAACGCATATTATTATCTTATGCTTTCTTAACCAGCTATAGTATATTCTAACTAAATAGGTATTTTATTATAATATATTAACCAATAAAAGCGTTAAAAAATTTTTTATTCCGATTAAATAAAAGCCTAAATATCTGCTTATTAGTTAACAAGCAAGAGTATTATTCCTAGAAAATACCTAAACAGGTAATAAAAATATAAATATAAATATAAGTATAGCTATAGCTATAGCTATAGCTATAAATATAAGCATAAGCTGCGCCTTTTAGTTATAATTAATTTTACATTAAATAAAACTCGGCAGCAATATTATAATTCTTTTTATTATGCCTTTTTATATATATGCTTTTATATATATAGTTTATGCTTATATATTAATTGCTAAAAAAAAAAAAAAAATAAAAATTTGCTTATTGCTAGACTTAAACCAGCAGCTTACTTATAAATAAACAAAACATATTTTTATTACACTAAACAAGTCTATAAAATCGCTCGCGTTTTAGGAAATAAACAAAGGTTGCTATAAAAAAAAGTAGTTATAAGCTAACCTGCAGAAAACCTCTGGCCTCTCTTGCGTGCCTATCCTTAAAGGCCAATAGCGTACGCCTAAATATATATATTATATAAACAATATTTTATTATTATTATAATATATTTTTATATAAGTAAATTATTTTAATTTTTTATATAAAATTTATATATAAAAAAAACTTTAATAACTTTATTAATATTATAATTATAAATATATAATTTAAAAATTTAAGTTATTAATTTAATAAAAAATTTAAATATATTTTTTATATTTTTATTATTATTTTATTTATAGCTATATTAAAAACTATATTAAAACTTTTATATAGTTTTTATTTTATTAAAATAATAATAATAATAAAATTATAAAAAATATATTTAATATTTTTATTAAATTAACACTTTAAATTTTTAAATTATATTTTTATAATTATAATATTAATAAAGTTATTAAAGTTTTTATATATAAATTTTATATATAAATTTAAAATAATTTATTTAATTAAATAATTTACTTATATAAAAAAATTTATTTTAAAATATTATTATTTTTAAAAAATAATTAAAGATTTATTAATTTTATTAATTATTTAAAAATAATTTTTAAATAATTTTTAAATAATTTTTAAATATAAAAAGGGTTAAAAATTAAGCGTTTTTATTACCTTGTTATATAGTGTACATGCTGGCCATTATAGTTGTTTTTCATGGCCATTTTAGGTGGGCTAATGCTGAGTACATAGGTAGTAGTACAGCGGATGCTCAGCGGACCAGCACTGAGCGGATACTGTAATGGGCGGAGTTTCGACGCCAACGTCAATGCTAATCAATGCGACTGTCAGAGAAAAGAAAAGAAAAGGCAAATCGATAAGTGTGGAACCTTCTCTGTTGATCTGCCCTCTCTTGGTGTCCTGCCCTGCTCTATACAACAACTGTTCCGTATACTTAATCTTGTCGTATCTCGTATTTTACTCATCGTACTCGGATACCTACCCTAATACTCACTCTTTACTCTCTAATCTTTCTCTTACGTAGTAGGTACCTACTCAATTGCAGACAAAGAAGGGGTAGAAGCAAGCGAGAAGTGAGTCCCTTCGATGCGTCACAAGCCTATGACACAATACAAAAATAATAAACAGAGCATTAAACAGAGCATAGAGCGCAAAAGCGCGCAATACTACTACCTAATGCAGACATCCAGCTTACACTACGCCTGTCTTATCCCGGAACCACGGATGACTCAATACTGAGTCTCTTATACATAATAGTGCTAGCACTACAGATTACTCACGGGCGTTGTCGTCTCGTCTATGCACACAACTTACAAGCAACAAGTTGCGCTCGCTGTATGTCGACTGCCATGCACTAGACAGCCTCCCCCATGCAGCAGGTTGTTTATATCCCTTTCACCCAGCCGCGGGCGCTGACGTATCCGACCCAGGTCGCATTCAGATCCCTACCTACTCTTTATTCATTAGAGGGATCCACCGCAGCAGCCTGGCCTGGTCGTATATGATTAGGCAGCCAGGTCTAGCACGAACAGGTAGCACTCTTCATTGAGCGGCCTCAAGTTGTTGCTAGTTCGCAGGCCCGCTCGATATCCTCTCTCAGCTTTGGTTTTTGTTGGGTTTGTTTTCGGTTTTGACTGGAATCGTCGCCTAGACTCCATGATTGCGCCCGGGGCTGACGCCTCTGTCGCCGCTCTGTCGCCGACTTGCACGACCCCCACCTGAACTCCCTGAATTCCCTGAATTCCACCAGCCGTCTCTGTCTCGCTCTGGCTTCGAAACATGGCTTCCGCATCGGGAAAGACACCGAGAATTCTCGCATGCGTGCTTGTGAGACCTCCTGCAACCACCCAGTCGATCCGTCATTCGGTTGTTTGTTTGTTTACTCGCACGTGCTCCTCGGCTGTTTATCTCGTATACTCATAGCTTTCTCACGGCAGTGCCAAAACCGCAAGATTAAATGTGACCGCCATACCCCCTGTTCGAATTGCGGTTAGAACATCCCCTCGGCCCCCGATAATGCACCCGTACGCGCTAACTCTTGCTTCACTGTTGCAGTCAAGGTCAGCCTATGTGACTACCGTCTCGGACCTCACTAAATTGTGTCGCTTAGGCAAATGTCCCGTGCACCCCGAGTACTCCGGCGCCACCACGCAAGCGCAGGCGACCTAATCAAGACTTACAACAGCGACTCGCGCGTTGCGAAGAGCTGCTTTCGGAGTACACGACAAACCCGCGCACTCCCCCTAGTGACTTCACAAGCCGTAACGAGCCCTGGAGACCCATGGGCAGGTTGGTCATCGATGATGATGGCACCAAGTTCACCGACAGCCATCTCTGGGCCACCGTGCATCGTGAAGTAAGTGAGTCTGCATTTGGCCCCTGAACCCCGCGTGTGAGCACAATGATTTAGGATTTAGTGAGACCAGTTTGTGAGGTTTTTTACAGGGGCTAATCTCGTCTTAGATCTCCGCCATGCGTGAAATTCTAGAAGACGAGGAGATTGAGGATTATTGCACTCCAGCTGACTCTCGCACACCCGAGCACCATTCGAGCATAGTGCTATCGGAAGACACTGATGGTCATGTCGAAGACTATAGACCGTCTCCGGCACATGCCTTTCGCCTTTGGCAGACGTTTCTTGAGAGAGTTAACCCGTTGACGAAAGTGATCCACGTACCCTCAGTACAACCCAAGTTGGTAGAAGCTACGACAGATCCCGGGTCCATTCCGAAGAATGTCGAAGCACTCCTCTTTTCCATCTATGTAATGGCCGTCGTTGCTTTGGACGAAAGAGAGTGCCACCTACAGCTGGGGTGCGCCAAGGAGGAAGCCTATCAGCGGTTTTCCACGGGCTGCCGAATAGCCCTCATGCGCATCGGTATACTAAAAACCTATGATCTGGTGGTTCTTCAGGCATTAGTGCTGTACTTTGTAGGTCGATCGGGCTTCCCTTGCCATATCTATATTAACAATCCCCAGTTCTCGCTCACAGGCCGTGTTGACCGCCACGCTGCCTGGATCCTCAACGGTGTAACCGTGAGGGTTGCCCAAAAGATGGGGTTACATAGAGATGGTGAGCTACTCGGGCTTCCACCTTTCGAAACCGAGATGCGGAGGAGAATATGGTGGCAGATTATCCTTATCGATACTGTCTACGCGCTCATGTCTGGTCTCGGTCAGTCTCTACTCCCGCGGTCGTGGGATACTAAACAACCGAATAAT
The DNA here is from genome assembly GCA_022495085.1 of Xylaria sp. FL1042. Lineage (NCBI taxonomy): Eukaryota > Fungi > Ascomycota > Sordariomycetes > Xylariales > Xylariaceae > Xylaria > Xylaria sp. FL1042. Next base: position 23,681 of record MU380426.1, read on the forward strand.
ATTCACGATGCGGATCTATACCCCACTATGACAACACTGCAGCCGAGGAACGGTCCAACAGACATGATCTATTGCTTGGTATGCTACGAAATGGCGAAGATGATGATGGACACTCCAAACCTAGAAGCTGTCATTCTAGGGAATGAGGTAAGTAGACCAGCCTCTCACTTTCCTTTCTATAATCTTCAAATACTCGAGCGACGAAAACTTTCTCGTCTTCTTTTCAACGTAGTTCGGGAATGCTCGATGAGTAATAGTATTCGTAGCAAAATTAACTCCTGATTTGTGACCAGACTGTCCTTCCCGAGAAAGCCCCTCCCGAGGAAGTAGAAAAAGCACGACAGCGCATCCTCGAGCTAGATCAGTCCATCGCCAATATTCTAGACAATTATTGTGACCCCTCAATGGGTCCTATACACGAGCTAGCGGCGGAAACACGACATACGCTCATCTCAAAATGCCAAGAACTTATCTGCCCTGCTACAGAGCAACCCGAGGCATGTGATATATTTCTCTTCTTGCTCCCTGCCTTCGTTTGTACATCGCTTCTTGGCCATGCCACTCCTTGAGGCCGGATTAAGCAACGCTAAGCGTCGTATCCAACCGGACTCTTCCTACATCATTCCCTCCTGTGTTGAAATCCCTGTCGTTGTTCTGGCTCGTCCAAAGCAAGTTGTGTTAATTAATGATGACGCAGTGGGGTACTGAGATCCATAGCACTAAAGACAACATGTTCAAAATTTCCGTGGCCGGCTTGGAGACGGACTTGAAATTATACCATAAGGCACAGCTGCGAGGGCATTTTCTATGGTTTAGTATGTGGGGATAGACCAAAGCAACGCTTAGCAGTTGACTAACCTTTGCCACCAGTGCTCACCCATCTTCAGGTCGAGATGTTGATATACATGACGGGTCAACTGAGCGAGCGGACCACGGGAAATCTCGTAGAGAGGGCATGGGCCGTCGTCGAAGAGCATTATCGATTCCACCGGGAGCTGATGACGTTCTCGAATAAGACGCACCTGGCACTCGGCATTCTTGTGGTTCGCGCGTGGAAGGTGCGGGAGACCATAGTGGCGAAGGCGACCGGGTCGGTGCCCACGACGCCAGATTATATCATCAAGTTACGGACCCTGTTGCCATCGATAGAAGCGAAACAAACGCGGGTGGATGACGTAGTCGACGCGGCGGCCAACTTCAACGCGGCGACGAACAGGACGGCGTCACAGACCTTGGGCATGCCGTGGGATCAGATGCTCGGGTTCGTTGACGCAGGAGCCCTAGATTGGGATATGTTTGCGGGTGGCGCCGGCGGCGAAAACCCGGTGACGAATGCGGCGGCTGGCTACGGAATGGGTTTCATAGAGCAGCAGAGCAATTCTTGGATGTAGTAAGGAGAGGCATCTAGGCAAATGAAAGCCTGCATCTAGGGTTGAGGGCAAAAGATTAGAGGGCCAAAGTGGACGGATAGGTGCACGGATAGGCTCTGGACGGATATTGCTACTCTACGAGGCTAGAAATCGCTACTCACATGGGGCGCTGGTATGTAATACAGGCGTCTATCAATGCGCAATCATGTTTCTCTACTGAGTGTAGTATAGTGTTATACCATCATACGTAATGCACGTAACGTGGGATGATAAGGAGTATACGTACTCTACTCAAGATGATTGAACAAAAGGTCTCCAAGGAAGTATCTTAGTATACCTCGTGTCCCGATGAAGCAAGCCGGGGCGATGTTAGACGCATTAGTGCCATGTTTTTAGTTATAAGGATACAGAGCATATACAAAAACTCCCATTGGCCAGTACCTTGTTATACAAGTATGTTGTAGGTTGTGTTAGTCTGAATTGAAACACGGACCCGAGCTCTGGCGCCGCAACCGAGCCCAAAATAACGGTTCCGTAGCACACCACGTGTTTTTTGGTGTTTCTAGCTAGTTCTCTCTCTCTCTCTCTCTCTCTCTTTTTTTTTTTTTTCTCTCCGTCCTTCTTTCTCCCTTTCGGCCTCTCTCTATGATATCAATATATGGCTATCTTCCAGTGTCGTAGATATACTCAACCAGGATCTAGAAAGAAAAGAAATAGCAATCGGACATAAATTACAACCTACTGTAGTTTACACATGTATATACCTACGTAGGTACTTAGTAAGTCAATACGACAGATGCCGAACAAGGGGTTGCAATCTACAGTACCTGGCACTATGCCATTATCATACTAGCGTACTTGGGTAGGTAGATTTCTAATATGGCTCCAGTAACGGGCGTTTGACGACCCCGCGGCGTGGGATCCTGTAGTTTCCGCGTTTATGCTGCATCCAGCTAACCCAGACTGGTACGGCTGCTGCAGCCACCAAATGTGCCCATCTCCCAGAGCGGACTGTTAACGGACCCGAGCACCGCGCCCATCCGTTGTCCGCTCTGACTACCTACTCTGACTACTCTCTGACTGTTGCCGTTGGTGGCCATGGTCCCATTCGCTGGCCTGATTACCGTACCTACTACGTTGGTCGCTAACTGTGACGGCTTCGTGCCGGTACCTATCTGGTGTCGATTCGTCGACTATTTATTTTCTCTCCCATCTTTTGACCCCACCTGACACTAAATCATTCATTCATTTCACTACCTCATTGCTCATTTACTATACATGGTACCTGTATGTGTGTGTGCTATATATACTATCCATACTCCCCATATACTACCTAGGTATATAACTTGATACGACGCTCTTTCCCTCTCTCCAATTGTACATTTTGCAGTATTAATCTATTGTTCAACACATTGTTGTTGAGATCCTTGTTACTATATTTAAACCACCCTGTCAATTTATTCCATCGTCCATTTTTATCTCATCCCTTCCCCCGTCCCCTTTTCTATATAGTACTTGAAGAACAACCGACCTGTTGCCTGTCAGCCCGCATTGTCTGCGTCTATTCTTGGTCCCAAGGCGTGTCAGCCCGGCCCCGTAGGCGTAGGAACCATCACGGCCAAACATCATGTTCGGGAGGGACAAGAAAAAGCAGCAGCCCCCGGCGGCGGCAGCAGGCCAAGCCCCGTCCTCGTCGGACCCGGCCGCAAGCCAAGACGAGATCAACAACCACACGGCCGAGCTCACGCCGGCGCAGACCAACCATGAATACCCGAGGGGCGTGCGGCTTGCTCTCGTGCTGTCGTCCGTCTACATCTCGCTCTTCCTCGTCTCGCTCGACCGCCTCATCGTCACCACCGCCATCCCCGCCATCACCAACGAGTTCAACTCGCTCCCCGACGTCGGCTGGTATGGCTCCGCCTATCTGCTGACATCGTGTGCTTTCCAGCTGCTGTTCGGCAAGCTCTATCGGTTCTATCCCATTCGTGCCGTCTTCGCCACCTCGGTCGTCTTGTTCGAGGTCGGCTCGGCCTTGTGCGGTGCCGCCCCGAACTCCATCGCCTTCATCTTCGGCCGTGCCATCCAGGGAGTGGGTTCCGCTGGCATCTTCGCCGGCGCCATCGTCGTCATCGTCTATGCCGTGCCCTTGCACAGGCGGCCTTTCTGGCAGGGCATGACCGGAGCCGTCTTTGGTGTTTCCTCCATCCTCGGGCCTCTCGTCGGCGGCGCCTTCACGTCAAACGTCACTTGGCGTTGGTGTTTCTATATTAACCTCCCCTTTGGAGGTGTTGCTTTGGCTATCATTACATTCCTCCTGCGCATCCCGGATCGCCAAGAGACCTCCTCATCTACTAAAACGAAGCTTTCGCAGCTAGATGCCCCTGGCACCCTCGCTCTCCTTCCTGCTGTGGTGTCCCTCCTCCTTGCTTTGGAATGGGGCGGCCTAACCTACCCTGTATGTCTCCCTTCCATCCCCCCAACGCCTTTCCCTCATCGCACCGGCTGACTTGGCAAAAGTGGAATGACCGCCGTATCATAGCCTTATTGACGCTCGGCATCTTCCTGGGCATTGTATTCATTCTAGTCCAGGCCTTCATGCCCAAAACGGCCACCATTCCACCACGGATATTCAAGCAGCGGTCTATCTTGGCCGGGTTCTGGACGACCATCGTTCTTGGCTCTCAGCTGATGATTTTTGTCTATTTCCTTCCCATCTGGTTCCAGGCTATCGAGGGCGTCTCCGCCGTTGACTCTGGAATTCGGTTACTTCCTACCACTCTTTCCGTCGTCGTCGCCTCTATCTTCAACGGTATTTTCATCACCAAAATCGGCTACTACACCCCGACTATGATTGTCGGCACGGCTATCTGCACTATCGGAGGTGGATTGCTCACGACTCTACAACTCGACACTCCGATGTCGAAATGGATTGGGTACCAGGTGCTTTATGGGGTACGTCATTATCTATCTGTCTCTTTATTCTCACTTAAAAGCAATAGTATAACATTTTCATTGGTCCCTATTTATACATATGTTATCGACGATGCGAGATCGCTGATATGCTAACATTGTTTGTCGATACAGTTCGGTCAGGGTCTCTGCTTCCAAGGTCCGAATCTAGCGGCGCAAACGGTTCTTCCCAAGAACGACGTCTCCATTGGAGCGTCACTGATGTTCTTCAGTCAAATCCTGGGCGGCGCCATCTTTATCTCTGTGGGGCAAAACGTACTGAATAATCAGCTTTTGCAGAGACTTGGCGGCCTGCCTGGTTTCTCGCCCGCCCTAATTCAGTCTGGTGGCGCGACAACTTTGATCCAATCGTTCCCTGACGAGTATCGCCATGATGTCTTGGTGGGATACAACGAATCCCTGCGAACAGTCTTTAGGGTTGGTCTCATTCTCGCCGCTTTATCCGTCATTGGCGCCCTTTGTATGGAGTGGAGGAGCGTGAAGAAAGAAGCACCGAATCCCCAAGCCGCTAGTGATATCGAGAAAGGTGCGACTGACACCGCTGACAACAAGTCGGATGGCGACACACTCGCAGCTCCATCCACACACCAAGTCGATGAGAAGCCGGCGACGCCATCAAGCGATGCCATCAAAGAATCACATGAGCCGTCGCTTGAAAAGTGATCGTATACGTTGCCTTTCAGCAGCTACGAAACTAATATCCGCTGTTTCTAGCATTAGATAAAGGTCGGCGTTCAGGTTGTTTGTTATATTAGTGTATACCCAGGGACGTCGTTGGATTTTTGGTCATAGCTCCACTCCGTTAGATGAGCGACATATGTGTTAGGTAGATATCATGCACATAGCAAACGTAAAAGGGAGGTCGTGGGCTCTGCTCTACGTAATAGTAAGTGTGTATATATTAGAGCTGCAGTGGTGAAGAATATAATAATGCATATATGTATAGTTAGATTATAATTGTTTAGAACAACTATAGCCTACTGCAGCCTTGTCCCGTATGATCTGAGCTCGACATCGTGTGACCCCTTAGTGACCCCTTGGATTACCTGGCGAATCTCCAAGGATTTTGGGACGATTCGCGCTCATTGAGAGAATCAACAATCGAAGGTTCCAATCTAAGCATAATCAACGCCTCGGGGTTAAGCCTGGAAAGAATGATGGATTTTACACACAGTAACACCAACCTGCGTTCTTATGACCAGATAATCATTCAACCCCAATAGGTCCCGACCTATTTATCCAAACCATCTGGTCTAGTCCATGCTCCGAGGTATGCTCATAGCTCTCTACCGGATTACAAACTTAATTTTACCAGACTAATGAAACGAGCCTATGAAAGGTTATGCTACGATCTCCATACTAAAACAGCAGCATTGCGCAAGTGTCGTTCACAGAAAGTCTTCACAATGAGGTACATGGGAATAGCACAGCCTCCAAGAACACACAACTCACAATATAGGGAAATGAGGACATGGGCAGTTTCGTGTTGCAACAGGCAGCACTAGTTGCAGATCCGAATATGATATATCCGGCCATAGTCAAACCCTTGTTACTCTGTGGATACATACCTCCAACCCCCAATTCCCCTTCTCTTCTCTTCTCTTTCTATCTCTCTACAGAAGGGACTCGAATTAGCAAACCCAAGTTTCCACCCGAGTGAAATTCGAAGCGCCAGTTCCCTAATTCGAGTAATAAGGAAATACTGCTTAGTGCGGTTGCGTCCGCCTGCATGATGATAATGAAACAAACTGTATACACCAGATAATTCCAATGGAGGGGTATCGACATGGTGTTCAAACAACTGAGAAACAACGGGGCGCATTTGAAAGAGAACTAGACATAGAACGCGCCGTTGGCAAGGGTTCCCCTGTATACTCGGATGATGGCAATTGAGCAGCGTCCAGTGTTCTTGCCATCGAGTTGTAGTACAACTATAGATCGCCAGTACAAGTTCAAGCCACGGCTCACGACGCGTGGCCATTTCATACCACAAAGAATACCCCAAAGCAGCGGCCTAACTGTATCGGTCTACCGTCGATCGTCCCCAGGTTGCCATATGCGTGCGCCCAAAGATTTGCTGATGCCAAAACCCACACCCACTGCGACACCGACGACTAAAAGTACAATGGCGATTTTAATTGCGATCTGAGCGCGCTTGTTGAGGCGGGTTAGACACTGACAAGATCGATTTTTCCGCTTGGCGGCGAGGGTCTTCTCTCTCCAGTGAGCTTGGCCCGGCCAAACGCTACTATCTGACCTGAACCGATTTCCGTTCGTAGAACCCTTCCTAAGGTTCTCCTGGGACTGTGCAGGCTTCATTGCTTCGATATCGACGTCAAAAGCATTGATAGTGTGCGCGGATGTCGGCGTTGACGGGGCCGAGTTTTCATGGCTTTCCAAACGCCCATCTAGATTTCTATCGTGGGTTGAGCGATTGCTGGCAGCTTTCGAGACAAGTTCCCTTGTGGATACGATCGCTTGGGCAGGCTTGCACGCCTTGTCCTCAGCTAAGGAGACCATGACTGCTTAGATTACAGAAAAAGAGGTAGGAGGTGGAGATGAGACGAAAGTAGTAGTAGTGATAGTAGTATGGTGTTAGAAGTCGAGTGGGCGATGAGAAAATGAACTAGAACAGGCGGAATTGTGAGACAAGCAATAGCGTGAAGGTTGGTGTTTGGCGTTTGGCTACCAGCAACGATGAGCCAGAAAAAGAAAAGCCTGCAAGACCAAAGAATCAGTATGCAAGTAGGACCAGTACGTGCAAGATGGGGGAGCTTAAATACTAAGAAGTGCGAGGAAAGGCCGAGCTTATCAGAAGAAATTGAAGCTTCTCTTCTATCAGAGTTTGACGTGAGAAGTTACGAGGGGGGCCTCTCATTGTTGTGATTAGGTAAGGCAGGCAGATGCTTAAGGAGTATACGTAGGGTAGGTACAGTCCTGCCGTCGTGCAAGGGTACCTTTGCTTGTCTAGAAAACGCGGCTCATCTTTGATAGGGTGGATGTCTTGATGATAACGAGAACGGGAAATCCGAGAACGAAAGACGAGAACGACAAAGGACGAGAACGACGAAGGACGAGAACGAAGGACGAGAACGAGAAATGACTCGGGCGGTAAGAGAGGACGGACAGCACAGTCAATGAATGGCTTACAACTCTCGCAGCACGTGGTGTTTCTGTTTTTGCTTGTTTGGCGTGAATACTGTATTCAGAATGCTATTGATATAGTAGGATGCAATGGCAGCACAATGGCGGCAAAGGGCGAGCGAACTTGGTATCTATCTCTCCACGACTTCAGAGTCAAGTCAGCTACCAGCGACATAGAGGAAAACAAATGATAAAATCAGATAGACTCGAAATGCCAGAGTTGAAAGGCTTCTACTTACATAAACTCATACGATTTTATCCAAGGAGGACAAGAGGTGTAGTACGGGCTGTACCTTCGTGCACAAGAGATATTAGTCCAAATGGAACCTACATGTAGACCAGTAAGGCCAGAAGGCTACCTATGTAGGTATAGGTATCAGATATCTCCAGGTTCGCCAAGGGAGTCATCGTCCGTGACAACGCAGAACATCAAAGGGTAGGCAGGAGAAAGCAGGAAAAGAGGAAAGGGGAAGCTGAAGCTTGGTCCCCCGAGCTTGGGTCCAAGCCCATCGCATGTCTTGCAATTTGGCTGGCCAAGAAGGTTTAGCCAAGAAAGTGGCCAAGACAAGCAGCCAACCCCGGCTGAGGGGACAATCTGTTGCTTGGCAGGTTGCAACGTGCTGATTTTGCACCGCGGCGGTCGCAGGGGTTTGTGGCCATAGCGCATGGCCTAGCGCCAGAGAGTTGAGCCCCTCCAGCAATCAGAGCTTAGAACCTAGGTGGGGCGGCACCAGAAAAGGCAATCTCCCTAATAGTAACTTCCCCTATCAAGACCCCTATCTACATGTACCACATCTAATGAAAGCTAACGTAATGAAAAGCTTAGGTACTTCTATAGCCCATAACATTAGCTACCTACCCAAGGACATACATGTACTCTGTAACCTAAACGTGTATATATATATACCTATACTAAGTACATATAACTACCTAGGTAGGTACCTACCCTATTATGAGCAGAGCAAACTACTCACATGTAGGTATACACTACTATTGGGTTGCATAACCAGGTCTGGTACATGTGGATACCTAAGTAGGTAAGTTTGCAGGCCGTCAGATGCTTGCTATTAATGATCAAAGTGCTACCGCGCCTAAGGATTTAGCCACACTACCTATACAAACACATTAGATAGGTACTCGGGTACCTTCAAGGTTGTCTCATTCAACTTATATTTCTTTTATGCAACCTACTCAAGCTACCTCTATAAGACGTTAGGGAGTCCTTATCCAAGAACCTTAGCCGGTTTCTACCTTGGCACAGTACCCGAGACTGTATGTAACTTACATACGTATGTAGCTCCAGTATCTGACCGTATCAGAAATTCCATCCCTTCCGTCACAAATTCACCACGTCTCCCCAAATTTGTTAGTCTCGATTGGAGCACCAGTGTGTTACTACCTAATGTTAGGATACAAGCTGAGGGTGCGTATCCTTATCAGGATCAAAGTAAGGGGCCATCAAGCCTTTCAGACGAATGGTACTCACTGTTAATTGTACCGGGGCCTAGCTTGTACGTGCTAGCTAGCATGCACTCAGACAATCTGGATTATTAAGTACTATCCTTCGTCTCGACCGGGAACAACTGTTGGGCAATGTCGAGAGTTTGGTCTGAAATGAAAGATGAGAACACAGCCCAATAATACCGGACATTTTGACCTCCAGCGTGCGGTACTATTGTTCGAGTCAAGTCAGCAGGGTTAACCCAAAATCCGGTGTGAATAAGGCCTTGGCCTTACAAGATGCGCTTAGTCGACCTACCAGGGGGTGTGACATATAGAATGAATGTGATACTTGCACGCATTTCTCGAGGTGAAGCAAAACTCGATCGATCTCTCCGTCAGAAGTTACACAGCTGCCTTTTTTCTCTCGTATAACTTGAGATCCGGTAACACTTTATCCTATAGGATATGAGACGATGTCGACAAAGATCTCCTTCGGAATTGGTACACAGAACAGTTCGCTATTTTCTTTCATGCTCGTTGGCATCGGTCATCTTACCGATCTCCTAACATGTCAGTACCTATACAAAACATGGAACACCAGGCTTTGCTTCAACAGGCACAGATACGTGGGACCACAGGAGATTCACACTTAGTTTTCAGATCTCTCATTTGCCTCGGGTAGCATGAGTGTATGAGTGATCCCGAAGATCTACGTGATTGTGGAAGCCTGGATCTCGACTTGGCCTCCGGCAACCGTGCCACGGATAGAAGAAATGCCAGCGGTGGCGATATTACTTAATGGCCGCTATGAGCAGCCACCATCTGGAAAGCAGGAAACTCTATGCAGAGCAGCAGGCGCTATTCAGGTACAACGAGTTTGCGAATTAGCCTGAGGGACAAGCAACGATAGACATAACAACCAATCCGTCATAGGTTGCCGTGAGACCGAAGTGTGACCGTATACGGACGGCATGAAAGAGCAAGCAGAACCATGAAGCTCACTTCTTTTACTATCCAAGGCGCCACTAGCACGATGATTTAAAAACTTGGGATGGCGCATACGCGGGATTGCCTTCTCCTATAATCTAAATCTCATTTTCTTAACACATATCTATGGCATTTCGGACTTTGACACCTGTCATACTTCGTACTTCACTAGCTGTGGTACCACTTTTAGGTATTGTGTGCCCTCCTATTTCAGAAAGACTCACAACCTTGTTGTTATTTTCTTCTTTCCCCCATCGCTTGGAAACAACTCATTATGAAGCTCATCCAGTTTTCGCTTGGGATGGGAGTTGTCAAAGTTGCAGTACTCAGCTCAGCCACGATCCACGGAAACCTGCACCTCGTTTCGCCTACGATCAGCCAAGCTAGCAGCGCTATAGATCCGCCCCTTGTTAGAATGAGGAGAGATGCCTATACTTGCTATGGTGTATAGCTCCGCTTTCCTTGACATGCTATTTCTAACGGAAGGCCAAACTGACGTGCCAGTAGAGCGACGCGAACGCCACCGACTGCCAGGCCGCACTTGACCAGCTTTGGCCGTTCGAGGACCAAAATTTTGAAGTTTATTCTAGCATCTGTCTGAACTGGTTCGTATCAAAACATCCCGTGCAATGTATCTCTTTTTTCCTTTTCCTTTGTTCTTTGTTTGATCTAGCTGGCCCTATGGTGCTAAACTTGGAGTCCTCTACTGATACTTGTGCACGTACGCAGGTCCCAGGATACTTGTAATATACGGTTCTGTGCTCAGCCTTACATCACAAAATCCGTCAATCGCACTGCATCGTGGATTTACCGATGGGCGAACGACAGCCTCATGGAATGTACCCAGGGGGGGCAATACGCAGTCATGGGTGACTCGGCCAATCTCAATGGTAACGGGGGCACGTACCGCCTGCATATCGAGCACGCAGAGCCGAGGCATGGCTGAAATTCCCATCGCATGAAGAATGCAGTGAGATAATTGATGAAAGTCTGGCACTGTATCTGGCTCGCATTCAAATGGTCTTGATACACGCCTGCCTTTGTGTTTGCCTGCTTACCTAGTTGAGTGCAGCTTACTTGTAAAATTATACATTCTTTCTCGTGGAGTAAGTGAGCCTGAGGGGGTCTATGAACTCGCAGCCCCTGTGTGGCTTCAGATAGCGCACTGCATTCGAGGACTAAAGGGGTTGCTAGGGATAATTATATAGAAAAGCTGAAGGTATTCATTCCCTATTAGCATGGACTCGTTGGCCGACGCATCAGTTTCCCGCGCATGGGGTCATGGTGAGACCCCCTTTCCCTTTCCCATCTTTTGTTGCCAGTGGCAAAATGAGAATAACAGCAATATGAACGTCTAGAACCCACTATAACCTAGGCAAAAGCAAGCACCAGTGACAGGAGATCTGCTTTGTGAGAGTGTTAGTACCTAGGATAAGTTTCGAATTGCATGTTGATATCAATACAGTCGTCCACGCTAAGTATACAGGAAGAAGGTCGAGGAGAGAATCATGATACAGTGGCCGTTGAGTGTGATTCTGCAATGGCCTGGACTTATTTAAATCTAAGTTACATCAACACAAAAAGGAGATGATCTGTGCCATGCTGTATGTTTGGGTACCACAGCAAATATCGAAGTAATAGAATGCCCAGCACAGACATGTTCCATAGAAGAAGAGGAATTTGGAATACAGAACACGTTTGTGCTATGTTTCGACAGCATGAGGTTTATCATCTATCCACAGGATACCTGTGTACCTACTTCGACTCAGGTTGCTCGGTCATCATATGTGTGAAGTGCCTAGGTATGTAAGTAAGTATTTAGTAGGTGCAGAATCCAACTTGGCCTGGCTATATCGATGCCCAGATTGGTCTTTCCTTTTTCACATTGCCAACTGTTCACCCATCTTGTGCCCATCCACTGCATGTGTTTGTGTGTGCGGGGAGGAGGAGCTACCTGCAAATTGGATCACATGGTGTGCCCAACGGCACTACTTTGTGCCCACGGGCAACTGGTGACTGTACCTAAGTAGGTAGCCGGCAACAATATACAGCTACAACCAAGAACACACTCCTTCCCGCCTTAATAGAAACTACCTACCTAGGTACATATGAATGCTGCGCCCTTTATACTAGCAGAACCTTACAACCTTTGTCTTCTCATATATTCTTGAATCTTACCTTGCAAGCAACTGACTATATCCCCCGCCACTATCAACTCAAGTTCGTGAGGCTGCAACCGACATTCACAGCTAGCACTTACAATCAACATTCTGTTTGTGACAGACTGCACCTCCTAGCCCACGTTAACCCTACCGCTCAAATAAGTCGCGATGCATACTAACGCTCTTATGCCTATTATTGCCTGCCTTGCCGGCTTCCTTGCCATGGCACTGGCAACTTCTGGCGGCCTTGTTGACGATCTTACCTCTTCTCAGCATATTTATCACCCCGATCTTCACAGCCTCGACCATCCTCACATGTTGACAGTAAAACATGATGTGCAGCTACAAGAAAGACAGATCCAATCTTCTCGTGGTCCGGCTCATCGCTGCCACGATCCTGCCCCTGAGATATTTGTAAGTCATCTTCCGTATATAGACAGTGCCCATTGTTCGTCAACAACCATTCAATCGCTTTCTACAGATACCTGTTCCCAGCTTGGGCTGCGGGGTCTGTTCTTCTCGTACTGCTAAGCACCTTCCTATACCATACACAGTGATCTTGACTAACAAGACTCCCATTATCTGCCAGGGTCCGGCGCCGCCTGTCGAGGACTGCAATGATGTGATCAAGCAGTTTACCGCCCTCACAGCCCCCATTACCGTCAACCTTGTGGAGGGCTGCTATCAGATCGTGTCAGGAAATTGCACGGGGCTAGTGTGTCCGCAGCGCCCAGGTGTGAGCACCGTCTCAGGCGCTCAGGCAGCCCAGTACATGGCATCGCCTGTGCGTGACGAGTGTATTGCCCATGGACAGCGAGGATGGTGGATTGACGGCTTGGGCTTGGGAGTTGGTGTGTACTTGACCTAGAGGACTCTATGTTGCAAATAGTTGTGCCATACAAGTAGAGAGGCTACCGGCGATTTTTCGGTGCAAATTGGTACAAATTTTGTTGGAAGCAGAAACAAGATATGGATGGGATGGAAGTGAGAGGGAAATATGCACGAGCAAATGGGAAACAATGATTGCAGAGAGAAGTCTTGGGACATTTCAACAGTTCTGTTATTTATTAAAGGTCAAATAAATCATCAGATTTGTTCTGGAGGCCGTACAAAAGACTTTTTGTTGAAATTTATCTACCTGCATGCTCTTCCGAGCTTGAAGCTAGTAACACAACGCTCGACGTCCTGCGTAAAATATAGCTCAAATGTCCACCAGTATATGGGAGAAGCAGTGAAAGAGAAGTTCGAAACAGCTGTCGTACTGATTAAAAGCTCCCATCGCTGATTTTGTAATCCCCGGAGTCAGAAATCATGACATCGTACTCTCCTTGTGATACCATCGCCGGCTTGGCCGTTACATATGTTGTTATGAAAACCGGCGGGTTTGGGAGAACCTTACCTGTATTTATGTTTGATCCGGCATTCATGATATGGAATTTTGTCTCGTGTTCAACGTGACTCCATTGAATACGCGCACCCACCCAAGTACCGGTACCTAGGTAGGTACTTGACAGCTTGCAGCTATAGCCCCATTCAATACCCCACTCCAGTAGTTGTGTTGTCTAGGTACCCCACTGGAATCGGTGCTGCTGGTTGCGCTCTGGAAAGAAAACAAACCCGACAGAGTAACTTGCCATGCTGCCTTCGAGTCTTAAGCTGCCCTAAGATAAGACCCGGCCATTGTTGTTTTAAGCGATACGTGGTTAATAATACATAGAGAAGTAGACATGGTATGTAACATAACGCCAATTCCCAGACAAGCGCAGGAAAGGCAGCATGCCTGCCTAGCTTTATTTATGAACATCATCCTTATCGACTTATCGACTAATACATCTGTTGTCGATCTCCAGAATAAAGACGGGTGCTACACATACATACATATGCAGCGGCCACGCGACGCTGACCTCTTTGAGGACTTCTGTAAGGACAAGCTACCCGACGACGAGATCTACGTCCCCCCCCACCATCAGCCTATCAATCCCGAAGACGAGGACGACGTTGTGCCCGATCAGCACGCGGCCTTCGGCATCCAGAAGGCCACGCAGCGCAACAAGGAGCCTGCCTGGAAAGACCTTAATCTCGCCGAACTCATGAAGAAGGGACCGACGTCGGGTCGTACTGGGGTTCCAGTTGGCAGGGCCAAGAATCTGCATAAGGGATTGCCGAGGTGACAAGATGCCTATTCATAAGCTACCATGTTCTAGGATTTTGGTTTCTCTCTCTCTCTCTCTGTGCCTAAGAAGCAGATGAGAGTATATAGGTTCGACTGCCGCTTGTTTTACATGGTCTTTGAGGCGGGGGAAATGCATCCTATAGCACTGGAGTTTGGTTATTTGTTTTATACCCATGACATGAACACAGAATAGTGTCCCGATGTCACCGCCGGCGGCTGATAAACAATGCCGTAATGTAATATCACCTCAATGAATAGAAATGCCGTCTGTACCGTGAGCCCTAGAACGCCACCACCTATCCGAAGACGCCTTGCCATGCTATACCCCCAATCAATAGAGAATCGTCTTCTGGACTTTCCCATCAATGTAATAGTGTAACCAAGACAGCGGCCTTAGCCCTTGCCTAGGAAGGTCTCGCGTTCCATGACCTCAGGTGCGAACTTGACGAGGAACACAGTGCGGCCGGGCCACATCTCGCCCTCCTCCTGCTTGCCGACGCTGTGGGCGGTGACGCGGGCGGGGAAGGCCGAGCCATCGCAGACGCCTTCAATGATTCCGGCGACGTAGGCGGCGCAGTTGAGCTGGCTCATGTCGCGCGGCACGCTGATGTAGCGGTTGACGAGCGGTTCGTTGTCGATGATCATGTACTCGTCGGGCTTCGACGGATCTGAAGACTTCTCGAGACCGTCGGCCGCTTGCCCGAATAGGTGCTGCCATACGTTGATTTTAATGAAATGTAGCAGCGTGATGATATTGAGGGGGCGGGTCTGCGACCGTGCCGGCTCGCGGTATAGTAGGAGGTCGAGGAGCTTCAGGCCGATCGGGTGGCCTTGAACATTGAGCCTGTGTAGGAGAGACCTCGCGCGTTAGATATTCAGACACACAGACAGATAGACAGACACACACACGCACGCACACACACACACACACAGAGAGAGAGAGAGGAAGGGAAGAGCATGCGAGGCCAACGTACCGCTTCTCGAGGTCCTGGATACTTTCAATTTTCTTCGAGGCGTAGCTCACCATCTCAGAGAAGAGATACGCGAAGCTCGCGCCGCTGAGCTCGGCGGCCTTGGACCGATTTAGTGGTCGGTGGTATATTGTCTTGCCATTTGTCGGATAGCGTAGTCCCGGTTGCTCTTTTGCGCCGCCCCGGGGCGCTTGGGAGTTGGACATTACGTCTTTTGGCCCTGGGACCCTCGCGTTATCTGCCTAGGTATGGTGTGGGTTGTTCCTGGCAGTCTAATCGTGACGTTTGAAGCTATTATCGAATTCGTAAATAAGGCTGGTTTAGTTGATGTTCAGGGCGGTTGTTGAGAGTTCTATAATCATTGGGTACATGGGGTGTAATGTGTGGATCCCAGTCCTCTGGTCCAATCCCTAATGTATAGATACTTACATAGTAGTCCGCTCCTGTGCGTGTCCACTACTACGTACTAAGCATACTAGGTATGTATAATCTTAAGTTGATATTAACAGGTAGGTATGTTGATTTACCTAGTTATATGTAGTTATACATATGTACATATATATGTACGTTTGCGTATGTGTTTGTCGATGCAATGATTACTTAAATATATTGTTTCTAAATAATACGAGCCTATCGTGCGTGTTTACCTAAAGTCATGGATTGATAATGAGGCGTCCTCTAAGACATATAGATATTCAGCTAACCTGAGGAATCGCCAGTTGTGGTTTGCTCCTTATGCGATTCGCCAGCTACACCGTGAGGATCATGGCCTCTGAGATAATCTTCTGACTCACCAATCAGCTTGCCTCCAGCTTCCCACCTGTCACGGCGCTCGGCACGTCGCTGATTGCTGAGCTTCATAAGTGCAGGCCAGTAGACGGAATGGTCGTATTTGAAAGGCAATTGACCGCCCTTGATATCCATCACTAACTGCTCTGGATTCACATATTGTGTCATGTCTTCATTAAATTTCAGCTTCTCCTTGGTCAAGGGATCGATGAAAGGGGTAATCAGCTTGAAGAAGCCCCAAACAACCCATGGCACTGTTCTCTTTTGTTAGCTTGGGCTACACGCTGATGTCTGAGTTCTCTCTAACCGTTGACGATGAGTGCCCGCCCAAGTCGCTCGGGATAATGCGCCTGGAGGATGTGTAGCACCTCCCGACCTTGACCAATTCCAGGAGCGGTGTTCGTGCGCTTGGTACCGGTTTTGAAGTCGATGAGCAGGCAGATCTTCTCTTGCTCGGCAGGAATAAGATCAATGACGCGTTCGAGCATGAAGACCATATGCTGCACCTGTCGGGGGGTGACCTCGGTGTTCTGGCGTCCGGGGTTGAGATAGTGGCACGGGCGACCTTCTTTATCGAAACCGACAATGACCTGCTTTCCAGTCTCGTTCTCCGGTCCAATGTAATCTGCGGTCAAGTCCTCGACACCATACTCCCTCCGCCAGGTCAGCGTCTCTAGCAAGCGCTTCTCGGCTTCGTTCCGATCCCATTTGGTCGCCCGAAGATACCTCAGTAGACCCTCTTTTGTAAGCCACATCTTCTCGTCCTCGGTTAGTGGTCCATTTTTGCCCTTGGCCGACACCTCTGTCCAGCCCC
Organism: Xylaria sp. FL1042; assembly: GCA_022495085.1. Taxonomy (NCBI): domain Eukaryota; kingdom Fungi; phylum Ascomycota; class Sordariomycetes; order Xylariales; family Xylariaceae; genus Xylaria; species Xylaria sp. FL1042. The sequence continues at coordinate 40,504 of MU380426.1, forward strand.
TAGCTCTTTCGAGAAGCCAATCATACTTGGATTGCTGCTCAGGAGTGAGGGGTGCTCTTGCAGCCGGGGAACTAGTCGCCAGAGGGGTCTCCAAAGGGATTGATAGCGATCCATCTCTCTTCTCATCGAGCACTGACACACTCGAGGGCGGTGTCGATGAGCCAACGCTAGCCATTGGGAATAGGGGCTAGCAACACGGCTGAGAATACGATGGGAGGTTCTTATTGATTTTGCAATAAAGAGTGGTCGAGCTCAGGAGAGCCGCAAAGGAGCAATTCGCACGTAAGAGGTAGTGGAACTGTTGTTGGTACGCCTTTGTCTCGGAGGTTTATATGCGGCCATGTAATCAGCGTATTTAAATCTATATAAAATTACACTAATCGAATTTTAAACTAGTTAAAAGCCGGGTTACTTATAATATTTATCTAGGCGAGCTACTTATATAAATATTTATTTATTAACGTATTTTTTATATAAGTAAATTATTTACTTAAGTAAACCACTTTAATAACTTATATAAAATTTATATATAAAAACTTTAATAACTTTATTAATTTTATAATTATAAATATATAATTTAAAAATTTAAGCTATTAACTTAATAAAA
>MU380427.1:0-41037 GCA_022495085.1 Xylaria sp. FL1042
TATAATAAGGAATCTAAATATATTTTTTATAATTTTACTACTATTTTCTTTCCCAGTAAAATAAAAATCGCGCTAAAATTTTAGCGTGGTTTTTAATACAGCTATAAATAAAATAGTAGTAAATTAATAAAAAATATATTTAGATTCTTTATTATATTAATAGCCTAAATTTTCAAATTGCATGTTAATAGCTATAAAATTGGTGAAGTTATTAAAGTTTTAATATATAGATTTTATATAAGAATTCAAGGTGGTCCACTCAAGTGGGTGGTCCACTCATATGGGAGATGCGTTAAAAAAAGTATAAAAAGTAATTTATAATTTTATAATAATAATATTAATAATTAAATCTTTTAATTAAAAGTTACTTTTAATTATTAATATTAACTTTAGTTAATAATATATTAGCGCTTGCTTAATATAATTTTATTTTTATAAAAAAAAATATATTATTTTTAATAGTATATTTTTTTTAAAAGTTAAAAAAGGCGTAATTATATTATTTAGCGTAGAAAAAAAAACTTTTAACTATTATACTAGCTTTTTAATACTAAAAGTATTAGGTTAAAAATAAAAAAGTTATAATTTAAATAAATTATAAATCTTTATTAATAATTAAAACTAAAGTAAAATAATTAATAAAAATTATAAAATTTTTTAATATTATAAAATATTATAATATATAAATTATATATTAAATAAATAAATTTAATATTTTAGCAAACTAGCTATTAAAACTATTAAAAAAAACTTTTTTAATAATTAAAAATAAACTTAAAAAACTAGTAAAAATAAAACAACTTATTAAATATAATAAGTTAATTAAGCTGCTATCGCAGCTTAATTAAATTAATTTATAAGCGATTAATAAGTTTTTTTATTTTAATATAAATTTATTAAGCAATATAAAAGTAAAATAAATAGTAAAACATTTTTTATTTTATAATAAAAAACTATATAAAGTAATAATATATAAAAAAGCCCCCGGTAATTCTTTATATTTTATAAAAATAATATATTAAGCAGTTAGCTTTTTAAAAATATTAAAAATAATAAATTTAATATAAATTATAAAAAATATTTATATTAGCTTTAACTACGCTATAATAAATATAACTTAATATAAAATAAATAAATAATATTAGCATTTAAAAATAATTTTTATAGCTTAATAAATAGTTGCTAAATATATATAATATTAATTAATAAAGCTTTTTTTAAAAGAATTATTTAATTTTTAACTTATTATACTACTATAATTATTATTATAATAAGCTATTAACTATATATTAATAAAAAATATAAAAATATTAGTTTATATTAAATATATAATATTATAAATTAAAGCAGTAGTAATTTTTAATATTATATTTAAAGCTATAAAGTTATTAATTATTTAAATTAAAAAAATATTTAATTATTTTTATAAATAAATTAATAATAATAAAAGCGCTTTTATAAATAAAGCGGCTATAATATAGCATAAATTATATAGTTTAATAATAAAACTAATAATTTTATTATAATTTTAAAGTAATAGTAAAATTAAAAAAGTAAATAAAAATATTAAATAAATTATATTAAAAAAATATTATTTAATAATATTTTAACTTTTTTATATTTTTAAAAACTATTGTTTATATTTATAACTAAATATTTTAGCTAAATAGTTATAATAATTATTTTTTTTTATTTAATATAAAACCTTTTTAATAATAACTACTTAAAAAAACTATTAAATATATTTATAAACTAATAAAAAAAAATAATATTTTAATAATATTTAGCTTATAATTATAAAATATTATTAATAAAAAATAATTTTAATAGTTTAAAAGCATTAAAAACTTAAATATAAGCTTATTTATAAAAAAAAAAAGGTTTAATTAAAACTTACGCAACAAGCGACTAAGTTTTAAAACTTAAGCAGCGTGCTAATAAATTAAAACTTTATTATAATAGCTTATAAGTTATAATAAGTTATTATTAAAACAATATATATTAATTATAAAGCTTAAAAAAAATATAGCTTTTTAGTAAATATAATAAAAATAATTTATATTTAGCTTATAATAATAATAATTATTTAATAAAAAGTCTTTAATATATAAGCAAAATAATATTAAAAAAAATTTATAAAAAGCTATAAGAAATAACTAAATAGCTATTGCAGTAAAATAATTAAAAAAAAGCAAATTTAATAAATTTAGCAAGAAAAAAGCAAAAATAGCATTTTTAAGCTAATTTAATTAAAAATACTAAAACGTTAATAGTTAATAATTATAGTAATTATTTAAAAAAAAAAAATAGTTATAGTTTTAGCTATTAAATAAAAACATTTTAAGCATAAGCCTTAAAATATAAGTACCTTGCACTACTATTTATATAAGTAAATATATAAAAAATAAAAGATAGCCTATATTTTAAAGATAAACAAGCAATATTTATAACCAGTATAAATCTTCGACTAAAGCGTAGTAATTACCTTAGCTAAAGCTTTATACTAAGTGGATATAAAGCAGAAAGCATATCTATACCTAAGAAAAATTATTATCTTAAAAGATAAATCTCTCTAGGGTATATCTTGAAGATATTTTCTGCGTTTCCTGCAAGTATAAATTATAGGTACAATAATAAACAGTTTAAGGATTAAATACATGGTAGTGGGGTATGTACCTGGCCGTTACCTCTGCTGTGACACTATAAAATTCCGACTTGGCATTTGCATGATGCTTGGTCTTTTCTATTTTGTCCAATCAACCCTCAGTATCGGCGAAAAGGCACATTTAGGCATATAAGGTAAGCGGGCGAACTATTAGCTAGTAGTGGTTCCTACTTCGCAGTTTATTACCTCACGCATCGCAGAGCCGTAGTATTGGAGATCTAGTATAAGTGTGTGATGGGTATGATATCTACACTACCATCTGTAGCTTAGAGATCAGAATCCTTGTAGGCGTATAAAAATGGAATTATCGCCAAACAAAATACTACAGACAGTAATATCATCAATCTGAAACACGCCCACGTGCTAGGTTCAGTTCGGTGGGATTTGAACTGGAAGTTGGTTCGTCCGTTCACAAACATCTTCTCACCAAGTCGTATCATCGAGGAATCCCTCGCCCCATCTTCATCACATGATGAAACACGGCTTAATTTCCCTACAATATTCCTATTACCTACTGCTCAATACGTATGGATACCTATATCGCAAACTAGTAAATGCCCACACACACAGTCCCATCCCCCCGAAGCTTCGGATGAATTGCCCTACCACTCGCAATAATATTTATATGTTCGCCAAGTAATCTCACACTATGATGGTGTACACGACAGTCACACTCAATAGAAGGCAAAACGCTCAATGATTTTCCACAGTTTTATGTGTATGTATATACTGGCATGGCTGCAATGCATGTACAGGGGTAAAACAAAGTTATCTACAAGATCCATCCCGGCTTCGCGGGGTCCGTATTAAAAAGAGGAGCATTACTCAACGCGACGCGACGGGGGGGGAAAGGGACAACATCAAGCCAAAGAGTAGGTCAGGCCAATCTGGGCATTAATGCGATAACAACATATCTCTTTTTCATCCATTTTCTTTTTTGATTCGGGATTGCAATCTTATTTTCTCTCATTTCCCCGTTATATCGTCGCTATCATATCCAGACAGCGTAACGTAACGTAACCTCTATCTTCTTACAGCAGGTTGTAAGCGAGCATCATACCGACGAGACCAGCGCCAATACCAGCCTGGGCGTGGATGGAACCGGCGGCACCCGTGGCTGGGGTCGATGAGGTGCTCGTGGGTGCAGAGCTGGAAGAAGCAGGGGTGCTGCTGCTTGGGGGCTCCGTGGTGCTGCCGCCAACCGAGGTGGTGAAGCTGGAGGAACCAGTAGGAATGACTGTGGTACCCGGGTATCCAGTCGAGGATGGCGAGCTGCCCTCGGATGTCGAAGATACGGGGTAGCTGGAAGAACCAGAACCTGTGGGAGTGGTAGTCTCGGTAGATGACTCGGTAGGAGTTGAGGTAGGAGTCTCAGTGGGGGTAGAGCTATCCGTGGGCGTCGAGGTAGGAGTCTCCGTGGGAGTACCTGTGGGATAGTTAGTGGGAGTCTGGGATGGACTCTCGGTTGTCGTCGTCGTTGTGGGAGTAGAAGTCGGGGTATCCTGACTGGAGGTGGAGGTGGAGGTGGTGGTGGTCGGGGGGCTCGAAGTGGATGAGCCATCCCCGCCAGCGGCCACAGCAGCACAGAACTTGTCGATACCCGTCTGGGTGCCGCCTTTTTTTCATTCGTTAGTTGTCATGGTTCTCATATCTGAAAATGTTGATAATGGTGGTATACATACCGTAGTCGGCGGTGCTGCACGAGTCGCGTAGGCAGACCTCGCCGTCCCGACGAACTGTGTAGATCAACGAGCAGATGCAGCTGTTGTCATCGGGGGCACAGGTCGTGTGCTGGGCGACCGAGTCAGCAATGCACGAGGGTGCGCAAGACGGGACAAATTCGCTAATGCTGAGGGCGGCAGCAGCCATGGTGGCAAAAGCCGGCAGCGCAAGGACGCGGAGAGGTGCCATCTTGACTTGACGTTTGATTCTGATAGATCGTTCTTGTTCAAGGCGATGGAGTGGGTGGTTTGGGGAGAAGGACTCTGTTTCGACAATTAGAATAAGAAACGAAACAGGACACACAATAGATGAAGCGTCGTCCGAGTGGCAAAGACAAACTTTGTGAGTTTGCGAGACAATCCTTTTATATGTACTTGGTGGGTAGTGTGTAACGGTGTAACACAGAGGGATGTATTATTAGGGCAACTAACGATGGAGGCGTCGATCTAAATATCGATCTGTTGATAGTCTTATTGCAGGTATGTTATAGGTCTTATAGGTCTAGGGATCAGGGACTCTTTCGAGCAGGTGATGGGGAAGGTGATCCGTATCTATATTGTCGGTCCCAGCAGGGAAATCGAGGATCGGCAGTGAGCTGTGATGAAGGCTCGTGGTCCCCAGGAAAGGGAAAGACACTGCGTCTGCCCATGCCAGCAAGCCTAAGACGGCACCTGGGGACTTGCCTAGGTGGGTACGATGGCACTACTTATAAGTACTTAGGTACGATGGCCACCTAATCCCGGCGCACATTGGCTAGACGATGCGCAAACAATGGAAGGCAATGGCTCGAAAGACGCCGAGGTTACAGCGCAATCGGGTCTTACTTGGTAGTTGTCAGCCATTGCCGCTGCTGGGGCCTCCCTGCGCAGTGCCGTCATAAGCCTCCGTGTGCCAAGGGACTGTTTCGCCCTAGCCACCCTAGGCCAATCAGACGTCATCGTGAGCCGTGTTAGTGCGGGACGGTTTTTCAAACCGCATATTTTGATATCTAAACCGCAGTTAAACCTAAATAGGCAAGGCGGCCCACTTATAGCAGGGTTTACTTCCCTTTTGGGACAAGGCCCATTGGCTAGCCATATTTGGAAGGGCTAGTAGGGTAGCCCCCCTGTTGATACAGGGGGGACACCCATGACACCTTTAAAAAAAAAACAGTATTCGGAGAAATTTTGGCTGCCACTGTCTGACAGCTGGTAGGCCCGTCAGCCAATCAGAGGCCTCTATGTTTCTGACCTTTCCACCTTCCTTCCGCCTACCAATTACCTACTAGTCTCCCCACCCCACTCCTCTCCACCACTCACCTAACAACTACATTTTCAACTATCAACAACACTATCGCGCATCACAATATCTATTAATTACTCACTATTTTCGGCTTCATCTTTGAATTCCCTATCGATTGGTGCTATTTGCAGCTAAAATGGTTAAAAAACGCATTTTTAAGCTGCAGTCAACCATTCGACCCGCCAGAAGCCTTAATTGCAGTTAAAGGTAACTGTGCCACAGCACTAGCCCCACCACTAGCCACTGATGAGTCATCATTGAGTCATACCACTCTGCAGCACCTATACGTACAAGAATAACAAAAACACAAACAGGGGTTCCGACCGTCGATTTTTCTGGTGTCCACATAGCGTCTCACACTTACCTATTTTGTATGGGAAATAAGGGTGTGTGGAGACGTTGGTCAGACAATTTCCTAAAGGAGTTTAACTGCGGTTTAGATATCAAAATATGCGGTTTGAAAAACCGTCCCGGTGTTAGTGCCCGTCCAACTACCGGATTAGGCAGGAGGGGGCTCTGAAACAGAGGAGTCTAGTGGCACCTAGCTTAGTCCGGCATCCTCTCGCTGGTGCCGTCGGCCATGTTCCTGCTGGAAGAGAGCACAAACTCGTATAAGATGGGCAGGCATACCTACATAGTGGTTCTACTGTAACGTGCCATTCTTCTGCTATTGGCTCCGAGTTGTTATTCTTACCTCTTTCGCACCTCCTTCCCCCACGATATGCCACTTAGGTAACTTAAATGACTTAGGTCAAACTTCGTGCCCGTTTAGCATCGCCGCGATCCTCCCCGTGTCGGCACTACTCTTTAGATCTTCGAGCAAAATTCCCCATCCCATCGGACAAATCATTGCCATGATTGGGCATTAGCCATCAAGCTTGCATCGGTGGCAAGCTAGTTTGGGGGCCCTGCATTTCGTGTTTACGAGTCCGCATGAACATCCACGTGAATTAGATCATCACATGGTTCGACCCGTTCCACATCGCTGTGCTGCATCATGTTCTTATTTTAATATGTCTACGTGTAATTTATCACATGTCCTTCCTATACTGGCTATGGTAGCCGTGTCCATTGGGAAAACCATGGTTTTGTCGGTCAGGATGTCAATTGATGTACGACGGAAATATCTAACAACCACCGACAATTCGCAAGTCTCTTGTGATGAACCAATACGATACGACACTGCCATAAGTTGCAATTCGTCGTTACCGTCTGACCTTTTCGAGTCCGTAATTAGAAAACAATCTCTAGTTACAACTGCATGGGGCAATAACTCAGTATCTCCACTCCTTCCTGTACCCTGCTTATAACCCTACCCATGATCTGATCGGACCCCGACTAAATAGTGAAGTCACTAAAGGTCAGAATGTACGTCTCTATATTAGTATAAGATGAAAATACTAATTATCGGAGATAAGTATACACCTCCTTTTATTTATGTTTTCATGTCACAATTGAAACCCAAGAGGGCAAAGTATTCAGAATGGCATGAGATTGCTTAGGTGGGCTAATGATGATGTAACTGACCATTCGCAACCTTCAACTGCAGTTTCAAATATGCTCTTCAAAAATATTTTTGATAACTTTTTGTTTCTTGGCGACTTTTGTCTTTTCTAAGTTATAGCTAATTATTGACAGGACTACAGCGTATATTAGTTACCAACTCCCAGCTTAAGGAGGTCCTTCGACTCTGCTAGTTTGACTTCTTCCCTACGAATGGGCTGGAACTAGCTACATCGCCCTGCCTCTAGCTTGATCAATGGTTCACTCTACGCTCCACCTAGGCTCCAGAGCGATTCTCGCAGAAGGCCATCAAGCCGCACAAAGGGAGGGAGGTGCGAGGGCGGAAACATCGAAGATGCTACGCCTCGCCGCCTATCTGCAACAGGGCTGGCCTGATAGGCGTCTAGCACCTGGGAGACCTATTGGTCAGGCTAACTCAGCGGCTGTTGCGGGCCGTGGCCGCCCTGATTATAGGTATTAAGGGGCTAACCTATAGGACCTCCATGGTCAGTCAACACAGACACCTTCACCTCACTTTTACGCAGCTAAATCTTCATCCATGTAGTTCACTATACATTTTATATACACCTTTACATGGGTTTGTTTTCCTTTGTTGTTGTTGTTGTTGTTTAGTGTAGAGGTCCTCTCATACCCCTGTCTTCTTTTCTCATACCTCAACGGTAAACATGCTCAGCGTGGCAACCATTGCAGAGCTTAGTCTTGACAGCAGGCGTATCCAAACTCCGCAATACATCGCAAGGTACACTGCTAACGAACGTGCTCCATGCCGGATTGGTGATTTGGAAATCGGACACATCGAGCTCCCACGTGTTCCTCACGGATGTACCGACCAATGTTTCATCTCCGCGGCCAAAGGGCGCTTGTCGAGATGCATCGCGGATCACCTAAGCGGGATCTAAAGGCAACGCGATCAGAGTATCACTAATCTGCAGAGTACTGCTTCTCTATGGCCAAGTCGCTATATGTCTGAACGAGCTGTTCTTCCAGCGAGGTCTTGTGACTTTCAACGTCCGCTTCCAAATCCGGACTTGACGATGGGGAAACAGATCGGGAGGCAAGGCTTACTAGTATTCCAGAGCTTTGGGTAACTCTCTTTGAGGTTCAAGGTGCGTGGTTCTCGTCCTGTAGCCTTATGACTGGCCGCGTTTGATATGACTCATTCAGCGATACCGTGAAGCTTGCTAGACTCCCTTAAGGTTTCAGCTCTCCATTCAAAGAACTCATATCCAGTAGTTCTATCCCTTTTGTCCGTAGACTCCACTGCGCCCTGCTCTTCCCGATAGGGATGGCTCCTCAGTTTAGTTTGTGTAACATCATGTCCCATACACTTACGTGCCGCCAGTACTTCTCTCTTTAATAGGTGATTAACGGCAGCACATTATTTAGCACTAGACAGGATTATTATGGCCAATCAAAATTGAATATTCCATAAAATGCAGGTCATCAACTTGGACTAGAATGTATTACGGATGAACCAGTTGTTAACAAATAGAGGTGACAGGTACACTTTGATGACTATATCAGTGACTAATCTTTGCATTCAGTGAAAAGGCTGGAATATATCGTGTTACCATACTAGCCGCCTCTTCATTTGACCTTGTTGTGGGAGGGCGAACTTGCTAGCCAACCAGCATCAAGCTCACTCGATCTGTGGAGATGGGTGATTGAGTTTGAAAGTCACATCACTCCAACCCCATAACGCTTTCCAGATAATAATTCGAATATAAGAATATTCAAGTGTATTCGTATGACTCACTAGAGCTCTAGTCATCCGTGAGGGATCTATACTTACCTCGCCTTTTCTACGTTGCTTGAAAGATATGTTTTGGCGGTGGTGTTTGCTCTATCGGATGACGGTGGGGCTCTGCCAGGGGCTGTTATATGGATCAATTCGTACATAATAGATTAGAGTCATGTTATCTTGTGTCTAGATGGTTGCCAGTTTTAGCCTAGACGGTGGCTACGAGCCGAAAGGGAACATGAAGATGCGGTATCAATCCTAATGCTATAAACCCACACAGTAATATCAAGATCAGGAGTTAAGGCTTTCTCCTCGCAGCGTACAATTTTGAGACCGTCTAGATTTTCTCCGATGTGTTCGGGTATTATTATTTGGGTACCACAGACATGATTCCGTCGGTGAAGAAGCCGTTATCGCAAACTACGACGAGACGCTAAGTTTCACAAAGACTTCTGTTTGCTTGCTTATAATAGCCGCCCTGACGACGGTACGACTATTCGGATGTTTTGGTACGACAATTTACTTGGCCACGGAACAAGCCATGATCTAGCAACCCTCATTCCAAAGGTAGTTCTATTTCAACCACAAGATATCACCGAATGATAGCTCACAGAGGCTTTTATACTGAAGATAGTGTATTTCGATCTATTGTTCACATTTGAAAACTATGATCTGAGATCCTGCCTAGAGCAGTTGATTTTCTCATGTATGCCTTTGTACGAAAGATTTTGAAACGTATTTATGAATTGTTTGTCTTGGAAGAAGTCTTGTGGCATTACAAACTAGTGAATATGTTGCAGCTGTTGCTACACAAGTCCCCATTTGATGAATACTCACTACCGGTAATCGTCTCACGATGTTTCAAGGAATAGAGGACGTTATATCTTGATAGATATGGAAGTATAATGTGCCAAGCTACTCGCTGTAGCAAGAACGCTCTTCTAGGAATGCTATACACCAACTCTTCATAGCCTCAACTGGCGGCCTCCTGCCCAATCCAGGAATCAATATGCGAGTTTCTGATAGTTGTACCACCACGAGTGCGATGCTCGAACTCGGAGTTCTTGGGCTGTTTGCCTATTGTCCTACCGACATTCACGTAGTGCTGCGTAGTTATGCCGAATCTTGATACTGTAAACAACACCCTGCACCGGCTACAGCAACCCTTACGTCCGTAGTTTCTTTCATTACGAATCGAGCCTGTACTTCACAAGTGGTTGTTGGATATTTAAGGATCATATCTTCCCCGAAGTCTAGATCTCTAGAAATCTAACTTCATCAGTCCTCCTCATCATCAGTCCTCCTCATCATCAGTCTCCCACTCCTAGCAGCATTTCTCTTATCAAGTTCGGCTTCTGAGCTACCCGCATTTCAAGTATTCAGTAGGTAATCTTCTCTTCGTGACTTTTCTAACGATGGAGATAAAATTAACTTTCTCGTATTAGTATTGGCGACCAAAGAGACCATGGCCCTCAAGCTTTCAATCCTTATTAATTGGGTTAAATATGGCCTCAAATGCGCACAGTGCGGGGACCAGACCCAAAATGACGTTCCATGCAAGAGTTGTGGCAACATTACCGTCACGTGTGAGACCTCGGGGTGCGGCAACACCATTATCAAGGGTCGGAAATGCACTCTCTGTGATGCCTAGGTAGCTACTCCTAACGCCTAAACTTGTATGACTTTACTGGTAACTAATGAATGTTAGGCTATAGACTGTGAAGCTTGGATTACTGCTGTGAAGGTTAGGAGGCAATACACCGGTCATAGTGTTGAAGAAGGGCATACGAGGTCCAGGGTAGGCCTTGAAAGACCTTGAAAATACTAATGGCATGTATCCAATGGGGTTGAGAAGCGGGATCTAAGAACTCTACAGTAACGTCATAATACGAGTAATTTTTTTGGATCTTCGTAGAAACTCCCTAATCATTGATTAGCCAGGCTCCTATCAGGACAGTATTAACCTTGGCGAACTCGCATCCTGTGTGCTAAACTAACCTGGGGGCTCTAATCAACATCCCGGGAACAATAGTGACTACATCTTAGCACAGCCATTTGATAAAACACGACAGGAGTAAGTATGCGGGAAGAGGTCAACCACCAGGGCGAGCGTTCAAGGGCTACGAGGGACACGGCATTGGAGCACACTCACGAACGCGCGAGGCACGGTGGTCCTGAGAGGAGTGGACACGGAGTCACGACCTAACGCGCCCTTGAGGCTAGAAATGACTTCCGCAGCCGTATAGCCACTAAGGCTATATGGACGGCTTGTCACGTCTGTATGCCCTTCAGGAGGCTTAGGAGCGGTGTATACACATACCTACTGCAGTTAGGCTACCTAAATGACGTTAAACACCATTAACCAATTAACAAATCAAACAACGGCAAGTAAATTTAGTACAAATTACTAGAGTATTTCAATAGAGCTACGTTACGCTTCACAGTATTCTCTCAGCATCGCGACGGCCGAGTTAAACCATTCCTCGTTCCGAAACACAAACATCGCACCGCAGGTCTCAAAGCCATAGTGTATAATCGCCCCTCGAGACCCAAGCAGACTGCCTATCGGAGCGGTGCCATTGCCGAGCTCAGCCTCATACTTAATCAACCAATCTCTGTATTCCGCGAGCCGTGGCTTCGTCGCTTCAATTCTTTCCAGAGCATATGGGTTTGTCTCAACTACGTAGGGTGCTTCAACCTCCAGACAGGTGAATCTGGGATACTGAGCCACAGCTTCAGGCGGGCCAGCGAAAACCCCATCGAAATCGATCACACCTACGATGTTGAATTCATTGTCCACAAGGACATTATGGGCTCCAAGGTCGCGATTGATAAGGCTATATGGGCCCGTCTTTCCTGTGCCATGAATGCTCATGAGATGATTCAGGAGCACAGGAGTACAGAAATAAGTGCGTCTTTTGGGGACCACATGCCGACGCGCGGCATCCCGTTTCATGAAGACGTCGGTAAGGTCACGGTAATAGTCGGCGGAAGATGTCCATGGTCCCTTTCCGATATCGATGTCCTGGCCGATGTAAAAGCTATCTGCCTCTTTGTCGTAATAGAGACTGCCGATCTGGGGAAACTGAAACGCGAGCAATTGTGCTTGGATCTTGGCCAATTGTTGTCGGAATTTGCGGTCTTGCTCTGGTGTTCCATACGTTGAAGGCGCGCAGTTCTTGATAGACCAGAGATCCGAAGCGGTAGATCCATGAATGTATTCAATAAGCATGTACGGCGCACCGATGCGGTTAGATGGGTCATGGTCGTAAACGAATACTTCGGGTACTGGAATCGTTGTTTTGGACCTAATCCTCGTTAGCCAAGTTACATGCGATAAGATATTATGATAATGGTGTAACTTACTTGAGAAATTTCATGCCAGCAACCTCAATCTCGAATGCTCGTCGGCTGTCATAACCGTCAAGAGGGACACATGTTGCTTCAGGAGGCAGTCGGACCCTGGCCACCCAGCGAACACCATCAGCGAAGTCAAGACGTCGTACCATGTTGAACTGTCCAACGGAGTATGCGCTAGAGTCAACATAGCTACACTGTACGCCGCCTCGGTAGTCTGTCGCAATCAAGGCAAGGCCTTGCCAATCAACGGAATTGAAAAACTTGCGAGCTTGGATGCTAGTTTTGCTGTCATCGTCATAGCATTCAGCACTGCTCCATAAATCGCTTCCTATTGCTTCGCTGTCATGCCATTGACTGACACTACTTTCCGTACTCAAAGCATTGCTTGTTGACTCAGAGGCCTTGTTTGATTCACGATGAATGTCTAGAGATTGTGCTTTCTCACACTGGGACGCAGGAGTCAGCCGGGGTGAGCTTTCCGTGACTGGAGTCGTGATCTCCATGGTGGAGTTGGAGTTTGAAGGTTTCGCTTGAGTCTGCATTTCGGCATAAGCTGGGTTAGTGAGTCAGTTGGTGCAAGATTATGATTGTGGTGAGAGAAAGTTTATTTTACTCTCGGTCCAACGTCGGCCAATATATGTGTGCGTGTGTGTGTGTGTGTTTGTGTATTGTTTGTGTGTGACAAAGGGTCTTGTCTGATTGTAAGACGATGTCACTATCTAGTACTTTGTATAATCCTATAGTAATAACACATTGATATTTTCTACGAAAGAGAATATTATCTGCTCACCTCGTATCCCATCATTCCATTCTATGATACCGCCTTGAGATTCTAATCGGGGGTAATATAAGACAGCAGACGTGTAACGAAGTGGCTTATCTAGAAATAGCTAGCTAATGCTTAATCACAAGGCTCCCTTAGTTTACTGTGTTAGCTGTACACTCCCTTGGCACACCCCGCCTTCGAAAATATTCACCATACCCTTCAGTCCCTAGGCTCTTGTAAGCATTCTCAAAATTATAAGTCCGATGCACTCGTGTATCCTCACTACCTTTAGTATGCTTAAATTTATTCATATATACGTGTTGATATACCTCTCTCTAAGTGCAAGTATCCCTTGCCTGTTGTTTGTTCTCACCTTCCATGCGAAACCTTATCTCTTCGTATTATCCAAACAGGGTCAATGAGACAGTTGCAACTCGAATAAAACTGTAACAAGGTTCCCGGACTATGGTTTCAACAAAAGCGATTCAATACCAATAGTTCATTATCCACGTCAGATGCAGGGGAAGTTAAAGAGACAAACTTGGGTCTAACTAAGTTGAATTTTTGACAGGCTAGGAGATCAAATTAATCGGAGTGAAATGTGCTGTATTTTTCTTCCCTTTTAGTCTCCCCTGGCCTCCGTGGCGGTTGGAAGCAAGGGGAAAAGGGATGAAAACAAAAATACTTTCGATGCAAAATTTGCACCTTCTTATAACCCTATTATTTGGTATTTTCCAGATATTTAAGTACCCTTAACCTATCCCGATAATTATTTGTTTTTAACTTTGCACCTTATGTTTTATTCATTGTACTGTGCACGTCTACTCGAAAATCATCATGTCTACAAGCTATAACTACTACAGCTCCAGTACGGCCTATCCTGGTGGCCGATTGGCCTATCCTGAGACTGGGCTTAACAACTTCGCAGTAGTAGAAGTCATAGAAGGTGAATGCGTCCCCTTATCAATGGAGTCACAGAAGTGGAGTTCAGTAAGTATAGGCAGCGTACTTCTTACGGAAACAAATACTAATATTGACCCAAATTGATAGATCGCTATTGCCATCCACATTGCCCTCGAGATGTTGGAGGCGCATCAAGGACGACAGGCCCTGATTGGGCTTGGTCACGCTTTCGTGGAGAGTCAGATAGGAACGTCACCAGGCCCAGCCTCCGCCCGGAATTTAAAAGGTAGAATGGACGAATTTGTCAATCATTTTTTGGACAGGGTGAGAAATCGCTATCCTCTTGTGGCTCTCCAAGAAGAAAGCGACGAGGTGATCTCGAGCATGAGTTTTGGGATCGGATTGGAAAGAGCCAATCTGCTTGACTTCGACCCAGAGCAAGCAGGGTTATTTACCTATAATAAGGAGGTACGTATGCGTAACCGCCGGTTCTCAGAGAAGTTCATATAGCACCTTTCAGTGCTCACCGCTTTCCATATGGATGTAATTGGGTGCTCGGATTATTTAGATATCCCTAATATTTGCTAACACTACTTCTATTAGCTAGTAAATTCTATGGGCTCAGCTCGTTCCCTCAGTCTAAACACCTCAGACTATAGTCAGAGAGAATCCTATGTAGCGATGTGGAGGCGGTTTCTCTTTATCTTCGCTTGTGCTACAGTGCATCAGTTGGCTGGCCTCTTCACTTCATACCTAGCCCAAAGACCTACATATTCTCCAACGGGAGGAACGAACGAGAACACGAACAAACCTGGAGGTCGTTGGCTGGAATGTAGATTATACGGTGGTTCGCTGGAGGTCTATAAGATCAAAGGCCAGCGGTCCACATATGTATGTTCCCTCTTGACGTGATTCTAAAGGAGATTCTGCTAACGTGACTTTCAAAGCCCGGTATACTATATTTCAGGGATAAAAATGGTAATATTACAGGTCACCTCGATGATGAACACATAGCTGCGTTTCTCGAACATCCCCGTCGTAAGTTAATAACTAGCCATGACATAACCACTAGCGTAATGCTAACGATTCAATTAGCGCTTCCACCTCCACGTTTAATGGATGTGAACCTATCTCCTAGGCAAATTAGACATCTAGGCCTTCAAATAACGGCCTCTACATCAAATTCTGGCGTGACTTTGCCACATGTTGCCCGAAATATGAAGCATGCTATCTTTCATGAGTTACGTTATTTCATCCCTACTAGGAATCTTTCGCAAGAACATACTCGAGTTAGAAAACACATGCCCCATACCCTAGAGTGGTCAATCTCACAAAAAGGGCCTTGGAGGATATGCCAGATATGCCCCCCTTATTAAGAATTGAAAATTGAAGTGGTGTAGGTATTAGTATGGGTGATACCTGGTGAAGAGATGACAGATATCTCATAAGGAAAGGGACACAGATAACACATTTGAGAAGATTGCTCATGAATATAATTAATTGTACCTTCCTTTTGATCATTCGATTCCCTGTTGATTATGTTTTTCGGCGCTGCACAACTTCTATAGAGTGCATATTACTTACCAATTGTATATAGACTGTAAGCTTTGAAACTTCAAGACTTCGGGGTTTGGGGCTTGCAGCCATTATACCAATATAACAAGCCATAGAATCCCTGGATTTAATGATCCCGACCATGTATAAGGGGACCTTACTCTCCTTACAAGGGAAACAATTTTGTAGACATCAAATGAAGGATCTAGACTAGGATAAGCCCCCTTCCAACGCAGCTTGGCTTCCGTTATTGCCATACGCAACAGCTCTACCACTTCAGAGCCACTCTGGCCTATGCGAAAGTATCAGATATCGGGGTAGAAAGGAGACAAAGTGGAATGACAAGACAAGTATATCGGCTATTAATATCTCACTGTTCCGCTATCACGGTACCTATGTACGAGATCTGACAAATGTAATACTTAGTCAGCGAACCCGGAATTCCGCGCACAAAACTCGGGATTCCGGGTACGAGTGACTCAGCACGCTCTACCATTATTATGTACGCGAAACCAAGAATCAATGTCGAAGCTCAGAACGCGTGAGGTCGCGAGTGGACGCGTGAGTCTTCCCAATTGAGTTCTCCAAATTGATTTACTGTGGAGTGTTCTAGACTAGCTTGCACTACAAGATGAGCGACACCGTAGAGACGGATCAACATCGGTGCTGCCTGTGTAAGAAGACGTTTAAGCAGAGTACGTTTACCACTTCTAAGTCCACATGGATATTTTTTAATATAAATGAGGGACAGAATCATCCCTCGTACGACACGCAAAGAGATGCACTCTCGAGCCAAGACCTAGTGTACGGCAGAAGGCTTGTCGGTGAGTGGCCCCGGTCCTTCGCTTCGTGAAGTCCAGCATAACTCCGATTGGGAACTTCGGCTGGGGAGATTCGAAAGTTGGCTAAAAAGAAAATTGGAACAAATCAGTACTTGCATTGTGGCCAAGGCCCGATGTGATTTACAGCGTCCAGCATGTTCGCGTTGTAACTCGCGCAACATCCCATGCGCGTATGCGCGCCCGGCAAAGACTATCACATCCCAAGACTGTCCCTCTACCTCCAACTCCGACTCCGTGGCTAACGCAAATGTTGACTTGTGCGGTCTAATAACCCCTGATATCAATCTTGATACAGAAGCTATAAACATAGCTGGCTCGGATACAAATGTGAGCGCCTACATGGGTTGTGATGCTGATTTCACGAGCCTCTCCGGGGCCGGGCCACCCCATAATTGTTTAGTGCCGGAGCTTTTCCCGTCTGGTTCTGTCGATACCTCCGACGCTACAGCAAGCTCCGAGTCAGGCTTTCATTCGACATATTCGACCTACCCGATTTGTGGCACGACTAGTACGCCTGCCACCCATCACCCGCATAATCATCACAGTGTTGGCTCCTGTACTGAAAGCCTCGAAACTCAGCTCGACCTAGACAGTAGTAGCCCTAGGGTTGACATCAACCTACCCGTCGTCTCGCGAGAGGACCTCGGGTATGTGAGTCCGTTCTGCCCCGCGCCAACACTTCCCACAACGGCTGCGCCTGATACCGACGAGATTGAGCCGTGGATTCTAGCCCTAGCTGGGAAGGCGATCTTCCCAGACTCACCGAGGCTTGTAGAACATAGCGGTATGTTATGTCTCGTCGATTCCTAATTCTTTTTCACATAGGGGATGCCCAATGCCCTGGTACTCTAACTATAAGTGCTTCGAGTGCTTCAAGTGCTTCACGGACGGCAATAGGGAAGGACGGAAAAGAGTAAACCAATATTGCCTGAGCTGACTCTTACAAATCTCTGTTAATACAGCGCAAACCCTCTTCCGTGGCTTTCGATCATGGCCGCGTATGCTCGCCAAGGGTGTCCAACTTCCGCCGATAATTCACCCTCTCCAATTTTGTGTTGGTGAAGGAGATATTGGCGGAGAGATGAAGATGCCCAAGCTTATTGGGAGATGCGTTACACTTTGTAAAATGTGGGTAGGGCAGGCCGAGGGTTCCGGTCAGGTCGTCGAAAATGCCGTTAGAGGGGAGACTGAGTGTATCTTAGCCAAGGTGCGTCCAATCCTGTCCATATCATCATTCGCCCTTTCTTCCTTTTGTATTTTCAATCCAGGCATATTAGAAGATATGACAATCTAACCTCATTTCATCCATTTAGTATCGCACGTATGATGCCCCCACGTTATTAGCAGCTACACAAAGTCTGATGGTCCTCATGATCATTCTCATGTTCCCTTCGAACTGCCAGAGCACATTATCTGTCGTCCCAGGGCATATTTTCACAGCAGTTCAAGATCTTGCAAACTATGTGCTCTCAACAGGTATGATGCTTCACGAGGAAGCCACGCACGTGCGACCATCTTGGCGTATATGGGCTCATATTGAAGCCAAGCGACGTACCCTCATGTCGATATACTTCATGCACTGGGCTTACAGCGCATACCACGGAACGCGACATTTCAACTGTCTTCAGCTAGGTCGCATGCTTGCTACAGGTCCCAAATGGCTCTGGCAAGCTACTGATGAGAAGACATGGATGAGACTTTACGCGCGGTGGTTAGCTCAATGGGATGGTAAGGAGTTGGTTCAAGCCGAGTTCTTCCTAGTCGAAAGGGGCCCAGTAATGGATTCTAGAGTTGAACGGTGGCTTGAGGATGCCGATGAACTAGGAATCCTGATCATGACTATTAGTAAGTGAGACTCTTCAAACTAAATTCTCTTCAAGAAGATTGTTGACTGTGATGTAGTGAACGCCTCTCAGCGAGATTTATCTAAGATTCCGAATGCGGAGGCGAATATAGTAGGGTGAGGCTAGAATACAAAGGAGTAGGGAAATCCTTGTATGTTACGATATCTTATGATAATTCTAACGCCTAAGTTTCAAAAATAAAGATAAACGAGTAATCGAACAAAAACCTACTAAAGCATATGGGCCACGCGCTATGTAATTGTCATTAACATGAAATATCAGCTCTTACTCAGTAGTATCACTGTCAGATCTTTTCACCCCTTGCAGGCGAAGATACAGGTATAATTTACATGTTATACTTAGCCCCAATAATACGCCAACCTCGTCAGTTCCTAAGTCCGCCATAACCCGTCAGTGTTGGCATTGTGACGCGCAACATTGATGCACGTTCGTGGCAAAGCTTTATGAGCATAAAGAGGGGTTAAAGATGGTGGGGGAGGAAATACTGACATGCTAGGTAGGATTACAGTCGCATACTATTGCCATAGGGGCCAGAAAAAGCACATCACATCTAATTTGTTATGCTTAGCATAACAACAAACATTAGGCCTGTGAGACATACCTACAGCAAATAAAACATATAAGTACTCTTCCTCAAATCCAACGCTCCTTTTTAAGAGCAACCCATAGATGGAGAACAAACTAAATGTACGCATAGTTGACTAGCCTCACCGCCTCACTGTGGAAGCCAATCGAGACTTTTGGGCGGCAACAAGGACCGTACATCCCCCCATCGTTACCTCATACTTCGTATGTGAGGCCCTAAAACTCCTTAATACCTATCATCATAATCCAGCTTCAACGCGATAACCTTCACCTTCGGGATGCCGCTGTACACTCAGCTTCCTAATGGACTTGATACGGTAGATGTGGTCACTGTAGGCGGTAGGCTCCCGATTCCCCTGTCATCCGCGCGTGCAGTGACTAACCATATCCCTAGGTGGCACAGTGGGATGCATCGTCGCCTCGAGACTTTCTGAGGCGGATCCAAATCTTTCTATTATGGTTATTGAACAGGGCCCTGATAGCCAGGGCGACCCTACTGTCACGTTTCCTGTCATATATTGCTCATATGGCGCCCGATAGCCCTAGAATGCAGCTTCTGAAAGGAAACAAGTCCATCGCCCTTAATAATCGAGAGCCGATTATCCCCGCCGGAAAGAGTCTTGGTGGGGGTTCGTCTGTCAATATGCTGATGTATAGTCGGATCCAGCAATCAGACGTGGAGTCTTGGAAGACCCCTGGCTGGTCTCTGGTGAAATGGTAGGTATATGAGCGTAGTATTCAGCATAGCTATCATGAGTAGGTAGGTGGAATAGCCTCTATATATATATAATAAAGTATTCTAGCCCTTGAATCTAGTATAGTATATAATATAACTTCTTGACCTAATATACTTTTAACACTTCTGCTTAAAAAAATGCTTTATATTATCTAGGTTTAATAATTAATGCTTTATAAAAGTGTATTTTTATAAATTTATTGCTTATAATATTATAAGATAATTTTTATAATGTTTATATTTATTTGCTTTTATAGCAATATTATTAACTTATAGCTAAAAAAATAGCGTTATATATTATAATTTATTAAATGCTTTTTTTTTATTAGCTATAAAGTTATATTTTTATATAATATTTAGCTTAATTAATTTATTTATTTAAAACTAAATTTATTTGTTTTTTTTTTTTATATAAATGGAATTATTTTGCTATAACTTTTATATTTAATTTTTAATTTTTTTTTTTGTTTTTTTTTTAATTTATTAATATAAATAGTTTTTTTTATTTTTAAGCTTAATTATTAAATATTTTTTATAGTTTTAATACTTTTTTAAACTTTTTAAATATATTTTTAAATAATAGTTTTATAAGTTTATTTATTATTATATTTTTTATATAAATTTATTTTAACTATATTATATTTTATTTAACTTGTTTATAAATAAAATATATATTAAATGGGCTATATACGATATATTATATATTAATACGCGGGATAAAATATAAGTTTATTATATTATATTTAATTATATATATTTAAGAAAATAAAAAAAAGTTTATTTATATAAAGTAAAATCTTTTCTTTTATAAAAAAAGATTTTGCTAGCGTACAAGCTAAACAAAAGATAAGAGATAAAATATTTAAACTTTATATATAACTTGGCAATAGCCTTATTTTTGCTAGTCGTATAAGATAGCTACTGCAACTAATAGCCACTAGTTTTAACACTAGCTACTTTTTTTTTTAGTTGTAATAATATCTTATATAGCTTATAGCTATTATATGCTATATAGTTATCGCGCGCTATATATAAGTATTTTATGCTGTATAGTTATCGTATAGCTATAAAAAAAAATAAAAAAAAACTTTAGTTTAAATTTAAACAAGTAGTTTTAAAATTAGTAAAAATTAAAGCTTACTAAATGGTTATAATAATAATTATAGCAGGCTTTGATAAACGCAGTTATATTAAACAAGTTTATACTTTTAATATATAGCTTTAGCGTATAAAAAAAAAAAAAAAGTTTTATATAGTAAAAAAAAAAGCGAAGGCAGTTATATAAGAAAATTTAAGCCTTTGGCTTACTTTTTCGCTTTTTTTTTTTTTTTTTTTTATTTGCTTTTTTTTTTCTCGTATAATTATTAACTTTTAAAAAAAGGTATATGCTGCGCGCGTATACCTTATATATAACTTTAAGTTTGCTTTATATAAGCTTTTACTTATATAATAAGCTTATTAATAAATATTAAAATCTTTAGCGCTTAGTTTAATGTTTTTTTAATAAGCGCGTTAGCTAGGTTATTTTTATTATTAATTTATTATATTTTAAAAATTTCTTTTTTTTTATATAACTTTTTAAGTAATATAATATTTATTATTAAGCGTTTTTTTTATATTATATTTAATTTAACTAAGCAGTTATATAATAACTTTAAATTAAAGTATAATATAGTTAAAATAATAAATATATTTAGCGTAGCTATTATTTATTAAAATATTATATAAAATATAATTGCGCTATTAAAACTATTAATTATTTTATATAATTTACTAGCTAGTACGCTTTATATTATTTTTTTATATTTGCTTAAATTTTAATATATAATATTGCTTTTAATTTTAAAGCTAGAATTTTTTATTATATATTACTTTATAGCTAATATAATAATAAAACTAAATTAAAAGGTTATATTAGCGTTATTTATAAAAGATTTATTTATAAAAATAAATAGTTTTATATAGCTAAAGTTTAAAAATATAAAAGTTAAGCTATATTTAACGTTATTAATTTATTATTTAATTTTTTAGTTTAAAGTTTTAATATTATATAGCTTAAGATTTATTATTTAAACAGCTATTAATAAATTATATACTGTTTTAAGTTAGCAGATAATATTAATATAAACGTTTTATATGCGCTAAAAAATATATTATTAAGCAGTATTTTTTATATAAAAGTTAATAAAAGCTAGTTATTTAGTTTAATTTTTTTAAGTTAAAATAATATTTTTTTTATATAATAATATAATTTGCTTTTTATTAAATTTTATAAAATGGTTTAGCTATAATATTTTTTTTAGTTTTGCGTAAAATTAAGCTTGCTTTAATTTTTATTTTTTTTTTGCTAAGAAATTTAAAGTTATAAAACTAAAAATATTATTTATTTATAGTTTTATAATATTAAATTTATATAAAAGTCTTTTAATAAATAAAAAATATAAGTTATATATAAAAATAATTATTTTTAGCTTTTTATAATAATATTAATAATAAGTTTTAAATTAGTATAGTTTTAATTTTGTTAATTTATATAATAGTTATATAATTTAAAAAATAGTTTTTTTTAAATATTTTAACTTTAGTTTTAATAATAATTATATAAATATTTTTTAAGCTAGTTTATTTTTTAATTATATATACGCTTAAATAATATTATATAGTTTGCTTAAAGTTTAAAAATTATAAATTAATAAAGGTTTTAAAGCTAGAAAAAACTTTTAGCTTATTTGCTAAATAATTAGTAATTATATTAAAACTATTTTTTTTTTAGCGTTGTTATAGCTTTATATAATTAGCTATAATTTTTTATATAGTTTAGTTGTTTTTTTTTTAACTTTTTATATAAGCTATAATTTAAAAATATAAATATTACTATATTTTATTAAGTTATACTTTATAAATTAAAAAACGCTTTATACGATTAAATTATTAATTTTTATAGCGTTTAATTTTTTAAATAAAGTTTTAAAGGCTATAATTATATTATTTACGCATAGTTTAACTATAAAAATATAGTTTTTTTTTTTTTAAAAGTTAAAAATAATTGTTTTAGCTATTATATAAAAGTCTAAAGATAGCTTATTTTATAAGGTTTTTTTTTTTTTTTTTTATTATATAATAAAATATTTAATAATTTAGATTTTATTTGCTATATTATTTACTTTTAATATTATAATTTTTTTAGTTATATAATAATATAGCTTAATTTAAATAATATAAAATTATATAAGGCTATTTATTAATTTAATAATTATATTAGATTTTTTAATAGATTAAATTTTATATAAACTGTTTTAGCTTTTTTTTTTGCGCTATATAAATATTTTACTTTAAAAGAGCAAAAAAAGTATATTATATATAATAAGCTTATTATGCTTATAAATTGCGCGGTTAATTTTAATTTTAGTTTTATTTTTGCGCAATATTTTTATAGCTTTTTTAATAGCTTTTACTTTTTATATAATATTAAATAAAAAAAATAATTTCTAGTTAATTTTAAAATATACTTTAAAAACTAATAAAGTTAATATAAGTTTATTTAATTTAATTATATTATTTAATACTTTAACTATTATTTATAAAATTAATTTTATATTTATATAATAGCTAATTTTAGCTTTAAAAATATTATATATATAATAAAAAAATTTATAAGCTTATTTAATTTTACTAATAGCTTAGTAGGCTTTAATAAACATCGCGCAATATTAAAAACTTATAATTTTTGCCTGGTTTTTAAACTTTTTAAACAAGAAATTAATACCTAAGTTATATATAATATAGTTAAAGAATTTTTAATATATATTTATTTAATATTTATATAGCGCTTTTTAAGCGTTTTATATAAATATAAACTTTAAAAAGGTTATAGCTTAAAATAATATAGCTATATTAATTATATATAAAACTTGTTTATTATTTATTTATATAATATTAATAATTATTTTATAGTTAAAGTTATAATTATTTTTAATTAAAAATTTAAAGCGTTAAAATGTTTAGTTATATATTTAATAATAATAATAAAACTTTTAAATCTTTTTTAAAATTTAATAATTTATATTATATTTTATATAATTAAACATTTTATATAATTTTTTTATATAAAAATAACTAAAGCAGCAGTAAAACTATTATAATTTTATTTTAATAAAATAAATTTTAGCCTTGTGTAAACTTATATTAAAAAATAAATGTTTTTATTTATATATAATAAAAATTCTTTTGCTATTTTATTATATAATTATATTTTTAATATTATTAAAATATACTTTTAAACAATTAGCATTTTTTAGCAAAAATAAAAAAAAAGTATAGTTATTTAAAACATAGTAAATAGTTATATTTAGTTAGTTTTTTAATTATATAGTTTTTATTACAGCTATAAGTTTACTTGCGTTAAATTTAATATATATGCTTTTTAAGGTTTAATTTATTTTTATATAAAAATAAATTTTGAAATATACTTTTAGCTGCGTTTTATTTATTATTAAATAATTTAATGCGCTAATATTTTATAGTTTATTTTAATATTTTATATAATATTAGTTATTAAAAATAAATTAGTTAAATAAGGTTTTTACTTTATAGTTTTATATATTTTTGCTAGTTATATAATATAAAAACATATTATTTATTAAAAATTATATAAACTATTTACTAGTTTTTTTATTAATATTTTTTTTAGCTTTATTTAACTTTAAATATTTTTTATATTTTATTAAATATATTAAAAATTTATTTAAAATAAACTAAATATTATAAATTATTTTATGCAAGTTAAAATAAATATTTTTTATATAGGCTTGTTTTTAAAAAGTATGCTTATATAACTAGCAGCTTTTTTTTTAGCATATAAAATATCTTTTATTTATATAATAATATTAGCCTTTTTGTTTTTAAATTTATATTTAGTTTTACTATATATTAGGCTTATTTAAAGATTAAAATTAAAATTAAAGCTAATAGCCTTTTATATAGCTGTTTTAATTATATTTTTTATTAATAAAATAAATATTGCTATTATTTTATATAAAGTGTTTTATAAAAATATTAGCGGTTATATAAATATAAGCTTGCAGGTTAAAAAAAAACGCTTTATATAATAGCTTTTGCAGTATAAAAGCTATTTTAAATTCTAGTATTTTTTTATATACTTATGCGACTATTATATTAAGCTAAATTTTGCTGCTATAGCTAGCGCTAAATATTTGCTATGCTTTTAATAGCTTATTAATTATTAGGTTTAATATTTTATGCGGCAGTAAATTTAAATACTTATTTTTTATTTATATAAAAATAATTATAGTTTAGTTAGCTTAATATTAACTATAGTTTATATTTATATTAAAGTAAATATTTATTATATAATAAATTTTATTTTATATATAATTAGGTTTAATATTATATATATAATAGTTTTTTGCGCTATTTTTTAAAATAGTTGGAAATATAATATAGTATTAGTTTTTTATAATTTTTAGTCGACAGTATATATTAATAAATAGTTTTACTTTATTATATAATAAATTATATAGCTTGCTTAAATAATTTTTTTTCTTTTTTTAAGTCTTTTAAAATATAACGTATTTTTTAAAAGAGATTATTTTATTTTATATGTTTTTTATAAAAAGTAAATTTATATACGAGCTAATAATAGCTAGATCTAGT
Organism: Xylaria sp. FL1042; assembly: GCA_022495085.1. Lineage (NCBI taxonomy): Eukaryota > Fungi > Ascomycota > Sordariomycetes > Xylariales > Xylariaceae > Xylaria > Xylaria sp. FL1042. Next base: position 25,218 of record MU380427.1, read on the forward strand.
ATTATATAAATATAAGGTGTTTACTTTAAGGTTTAAAGGGAATAATAAATAATAAAATATTTATAAATAGGCTAAAAATTAAGCTTATAGCCTAGCTTTATTATATAACTATATTTTAGCTTAAAAATGTTTTAATATTTAATAATTAGTCGTATAAAATACTAAATATTTTAAAGTTCTTAGTTTTTAAAATATATTTTTTAAAACAGTTTTAGCTAAATAGTTTTATTTTATATATTATTTAATATTTTTTAAGTTATATAAAGCTAATTGCTTAGCATAAAAAAAGCTGTTAATATTTATATAGCTATAATAAAATTATTTTAAGTAGTTAAAATTTTTAAATTAAGCTTTATTAAGCTATATATATTTTATATAATTTATATAAGGCATTTTAATTAAGTTGCTTTATTTAATTCCAGCTTTAATTATATTTTTTTATGTTTAAAAGTATATAGCAGCTATTAGCATAGCGTATAATTTAAAATATTAAAATAATATACTATTTATTTTTTAAAATCTTTTGCGTACGCTTTTTAAAATTATCGTTTAATAAATTTTAAATAAATATATTTAACTAGTTAGTACGCTATTTAAATATTTAATAGCCTTTTAGTTGCGCTATTAAAATTAATATTTTTTTTTTAATAGTTTAAGTTAATATATTTTTATATAATATTAATACTAAGTTTAAGTTCTTATATTATTTTTTTATATATAATATTAGCTAGTAGCTGCAATATAGCAGGTTTTGCTATATTATGCAGTATATTTAGTGCTATAGTATTAAAAGTAGGTTAAAGAAAAAAATAATTAAAAATAAATAAAAGTTGTTTTATTATACGTATAATAAATAATAAGTTATTTATATATAATAAATGGTTTAATATAATTATATATTATTTTTTTAAAATAACAATAAATATATCGATTATTTTAAGTAAATTATAAAAAGCTTTATTTATATATTACTTTAAAAGATCTTTTTTTTTTTTTGCGACAGGTAAATACTTTTTTGCTTTAAGTAAATTATAAGAGAGGTGGTATTTGCTTATTTTATATAGTATTTTTTTGCTTTAAATAAATTATAAAAAAGGTGGTATTATACGGTAAAAAAGTTAAAGTGTAATATAAAGGTCTAAATTACTATAAACTAAGCTTTGTTATTATTTTAGTTAATTTATATTATATTGCCTGCAATATTAATTAATATTAAATAAGCTATATATAATATATTATACGTTAACACGCAAAATAAAATACAAGTTTATTATGTTATGTTTAATTATATATATTTAAAAAAATAAAAAAAAGTTTATTTATATAAAATAAAATCTCTTTTTTTATAAAAGAAGATTTTGCTAGCGTATAAGCTAAATAAAAAATAGGAGATAAAATACTTAAACTTTGCATATAACTTGGTAATAGCTTTATTTTTACTAGTCGTATAAAATAACTACTGCAACTAATAGCCACTAGTTTTAACAATATGTTTAAATATTAATATAATAGTTTTTATTATATTATATTAAATTTTTTATTAATATAATAGCTTTTTAATTATTATTATAAATTATTATAATATTTAACGCTGTTATATTTAGTTTTTTATTATTAATTTAATATTTTAAGCTTAGTTTATTATATAGTTAAAATAATTAAATAGCTTTTTTAATTATATTAATTATGCTTTTATATTTTATTTTATATATTAATAAAATAATAATATATTATAATTTAAAAAACTAGCTTATTATATTATTATTAAAGTTAAAAATATAGCTTAAAGTTAACTGCTATAAATTTAAGTTTTTTTTTTAGTTAATATTAATTTATTTTATTAATAGTTATAGTAGTTTTTTTAATATTAAATAATAAGTTTTAAAACTTAAAATATATTATATTATTTGCTTAACTATTATTTTATAAGTTAAAATTAAATTAAATAAGTATTTATTAATATATAATATAATATATATTATATTAAATCTTATACTTAGTATTAAATATATTAAATATTTTATTATTAACTAATATTAATATTTATTTTTTATAAAGTAAATAATTTTTTTTTTAGCTTTTTATAGCTTTATTATTATTATAAATATATTAATAAGCTTATATTTTTTTAAGCTATATTATATAAATATTTTATTAATATATTTTTATTAATTAAAATAAATAGCTTTATTTTTTTAGTTTTTTTAAATTTATATTTTTAAGTAGTATTAATAAAAGCTTAAATTTATTATTTAAAAACACTTTTTAAAAATTATTTTAACGTTTTTAATTTTTATTATATTTTTGCTTATAATAAATAAATTATTTATATATATAATAATAAAAATTTTTATTTTTATATTAATAAAAATTTTATAGTTTATAAAAAATAGCTTAAAGCTTAGCATTTTTAAAAAATTAAATAATATTTTAAACTAAATTTTTAATACTTGTTTTAATTTATATAATATTTTTTTTAGCTTATATATTTTTTTAATATTATTTATAAACTTATATAATTATTTAATATAAATATTTTTTTTTATTTTATTATAAAAAAACATAGTTTTTATGTTTATTTATTTAATTTTTAAGTCTTAAGCTGCTGCTATAGCAAATAAGACCTTATAGCTTATAAGCTTAACTATTAAAGTAAAAGTTTTAAAATAGTTAATTTTTTTTATTTATTTAAAGCTTTAAACTATTTATTTAGCTTTATAATAAATAATTTTATTATTTAGCTTTTTTTTTAGCTGATATATTTATTTTTTTTATAATATATATAATAGCTTTACGCTTTATTAGTTTTTATATGCTATTTTTTTAAAAAAATAAATATTTTATTATTATTACTTTTTTTTATTTGTTTTAATTAAGATTTTTAAGCGCTTTTTTTATTATTAATAACTTTATATTTTTTTTATATATTTTAGCTAATATTATTAATATTAATATAAAATAAAGTGCTTATATATTATTTAAGTTTATAAAAAGTTATTAGTTTTTTAATAAATATTATAATTTAAAATATTTTAAAATAAATTAATTAATATTTAATTTAAAGTTTTTTTTTATAAATATAATAAATATAAAAGCTATAATAAGGTTTAATTTTATTATTATTTTTTAGTTAAATTTAATAATGCTTTAATATCTTTGCTTAAATAATAAAATAACTAGTTTTTTAATCTTTATAATAAACTTTAATAAATATTATTTTAAATATTTTAAGTTTTACTACCGCTTTTTTATTAATATAAATATTTTATTTATTAATTATAATTATATTATTTTTAACTATTAATATATAATATATAAAGTTATTATTATATTTAATTAAAATATTAAAAGCTTTTTTAAAATCTAGTTTTTATTATTTAAAGCTTAGTAATAAATATTAGACTTTAATATTTAATTGCTTAATATAATTAATTAAAGGTTTTTATTTATAAGCTTTTTTAAAAAAAATAATTTTAAGTGCTATATAAAAGCTTTTATTATAAAAATAATTAACTATTATAATAATTTTTAACTAATAATATATTAATATAATATTTTTTATTATAATAAAAAATAGTTTATTATATATAATAATATTAAAGCTTTTTATTATACTATTATTTTTATATTATTTAGTTAATAATAGCTATATTTTAATGCTTTTTTATAAAGTTTATTATTTAGTTTTTTTAAAAATAATTTTGTTTTTTTTGTTTATATATATAAGGTAATATTTTTTACCTTATTATTTAACTACTTATAATAAGTTAATAAACCTTTTTATATAAAACTATATTTTTTTACGGTTTATTATAGTTTTTAGCGTATTAAGTCTACTAAAAGCGTTAATTATAATAAGTTAATATTTTTTATTTTTATATTTTATAATATAATAAAAACTATAAATATCGACGTAAATAACTTTGCTAATATATATTTTTTTTAAAAAAAATCTTTTATATAGTTTTTTTTTTATTTGCTTTATAATATAAACTTTATATATATAATATGGTTTTATATTATTTATATTTTTTATAATTTTTTTTAGCTTTAATAAAGCTTTTTTATTAAAATATTTTATTTTTTTATATTAAAGTTTTATTTTAAAGCTTATTAAATATACTATTAATGCTAAAAGTAAAAATTTAATTATAAATAATATAAAAAAAATGCTTTATTATAAAGCTTTAATAATAATAATAAATAGTTTAAAAAAAATATAATAGTTGTTTTTTATTAGCGTTATTTTAGCTTTTTTATTTAATAGTTAAATAATTAAAATAAGGTTTATTTTTAACTTAAAAGTATATAACATGTTTATAAAAATAATTTATATATATTTTTTTATTATAACGTATTTTATTTTTAAGTTTTTTATATTATATATAAATATTTTAACTTTTTTAATTTTTTTTATTATTATTTTTTTTAAATTAAGCTTTTTATAATTAATTAATTTATTTTTATTTTTAATTATATATTACTTATAGCTTAAGTTTAATATTTAAACTTTATTTAATAAGCATTTTATTATAAAAAAAAAAAATTAAAAATAATATATATTTATAGCTTATAATAAATATATTATATAAAATAACTTTTATTTACTAGTTTTAAATAATAAAGCTTTTATTTTTTTTTAACGTTTTATTTTAAAAAACTTATTTAAAAAGCGCTATAATAATCTTTTATATATATATTTAATATAATAAGTTAATAATATAATATATTAAATTATAAATAAAAACTAAATAAATGGTAAATTATTAAATATATATTTTAAAAGCGTTTAAATAATTTATATAATATTTTTTATATTGCTGTTATTATTATTTTTATTTTTTAAGCAAATAGCTAATATAGCTTTTATAGTTTGCTTTAATTTATTTATTTTTTGCTTTTTTTTTTTTAGTTTTTTATTTTTTTGCTTTTAAAGTTTAAAATATAAATTTTAACATTTAATGCTAACATGTTTAATTTTTTTATAATATTTATATTTTTTTTGCTTAATTATTATTGTTTTTTTTTAAAAAGTATTATAGTTAATGCTTATTTTTAGCCTGCTATTATTACTAAAACCTTATTTTCTTTAATTAGTTTATAAGCTTTATATAAACTTTTTTTATTTTTATTATTGCTATTATATTAACAAGTAATAAAATTAATTAGCTTATAAAAATTTAAAACATTTAAGTTTAAAGCTTAAATTTTTTATTAAAATTATATATAAAATATATTATAAGTTAGCTTTTAAGTAATATATATTTTGTTTTTATTTTAATATATTTTTTTTATATATTTTAAATTTTATTAGCTAATTTTTTTATTATTAAAAAAGCCGCTATAATAGCATTATTTTATTTAATAACTAATTAAAAAAAAAAAGTTATTTTTTTTAATTATATTTTTTATTAGCTTACTTAAATATTTTTTTTATTATTATAAGCAATTTTATAATATAGTTTTATGCTATTAAAAAGCTATTTTATATTAATAGCATTTTTTTTTATTATATTATTTTTTAGTTTTTTTTAAAATATATTAGCATTTATTTAGCTTTTTTAAATAAATATTTTAAAAAATATTTATAAGCATTATATATTTTTATTATTATTTTTATATTAAGCTATTATTTATAATAATTAATTTATTTTTTTAATTTTTTAAACTATTTAATTTTAATATTAACTATTTTAACTTTAAATATTTAAATTAAGCTATTAATAGCGTTAATAATATTTATTGCCTTTTGTTTAATTAATATATTAGCTACGTAAAAATTTAAATATTAAAATAATATAAGCTATAAAAATTATAATAAAATTATTATTTTTTATAAAAACTTTTTTAATTTAAAATAATATATAAATAAAGGTTAAAATAATAATTTAAAATTTAATAAAATAAAAAATAACTTTTTTAAACTAGTTTTTTTTTAGCTTTATTATAAGTTTATATTAATAAATAAAGTTTTTATTTTAAAGCTAACTAAAAATATTAATATTATTAAATAATAATATAATATTAATATTATTATAGTTTATAATATAATTATTTTTTAAGTTAATATTTAATAAGTTAATATAAGTATAATTATTGCTATTTTTTTTTTAAAGGTTAAAATAAATTTACTATAATAAAATATTATTTATTAAATATAAAAAATTTTAGCGATTTAATAAATATTAAATAATAACTAGTTTAATAATTTATTTATTTTATTTTTATATTATATTAATATATTTACTATTGTTTATTATATTAAAAATAAATATATAGCGTTTTTAAAACCGGTTTTAATATAAAATAAAATAAAAAATTTTTTTTTAATTAGTTTAAAAAAAATAATTATAAATAATTACTTATTTAAAAAATAACACCTTTATAATTTAATTAATATATTTAAACGGTTTAATTATATTTAGTTTTGTTATTATTAGCTTATAACTAATATAATATTTTTTTTTACTTAGCTAGTCCTTTTTTATTTAGTAGAAAAAACTCCGGGCTTATAACCTGGTGAAATGGTAGGTATATAAGCGTAGTATTTAGCATAGCTATCATGAGTAAGTAGGTGGAATAGCCTCTATATATACATGACAGAATGTCCTAGCCCCTGAATCTAGTACAGTACATGACGTGACTTCTTGACCTAATATACTTTCAACAGTCTCGAGACGAAATGTTACGCCTAATGAAAAGGGTATTGACGCCTGGAACTGAATAAATCGCTTGACTAAATCGCAAACAACTTGAAACCTACCACGGACCTGGGAGTGACCAGCAGCATGGATTCGATGGTCCAATTCAGGTATCTTCTGGTACCTATTCCTCCCCCAGTTGGCCGAAGCGTTTATTACCGCCAGTGCGCAAGTGAGTTTGCAAGAACTTCAAGATCTTGGGGATCTGGACACCAATAACGGTATCCAACGTGCACTACGTTATATCTCACCGGACGGTAAGCGGCAAGACACCGCACATTGCTACCTCTACCCGCGCCTCCAGGACGGCAAGCATCCGAACTTGCACGTCCTAGTACAGTCCAAAGCGGTAAAGATACTCTTCGATCAAACGAAGAGAGCAACTGGTGGGGTCTACGCACCAACGCAACCGGCGGGGCTCCGTACGATCAAAGCTATGAAATGGTCATCGTCTCTAGTGGCGCTTGCGGAACACCTCTTGTACTCGAGAGATCCGGCATTGGTGACCCAACTGTCCTTAACCGTGCTGGGATTGAACTCGTTGCCCAGGTCCCGGAAGTTGGAGCGAGTTACTTCGATCATCAAGTCTTCTCGGCTCCATACCGTTCGAAACTTGATACTCGAGAAACTCTAGACGGATTCATCAACGGGAAATTCGATGTCCCTACCCTAATGGGAAGTAATGATAAAATATTAGGTTGGAACGGTTTCGAAATCACCGGAAAGCTTCGGCCTGATGCTCCCAGTGTTGCCTCCCTCGGACCTGATTCTGAAGCTGAATGGAATCAGAACTTCGCCAATAACCCAAACAAACCCATGGTCGGCCTGACTCTAATTGCTAGGTAAGAAGCCATGATTGATCCGATTTTATATGGCCATGATTAACAGTTACTAGCAATGCCGCATACCCCTCGAAGACCTTAGTCGGCCAGTATTTCACCATTTCAGTCTTCAACATGTATCCATCTTCTCCCGGTCATCTACACGTAACGGGACCAAACCCAGATGACCCGTTGGACTTCGATCCCGCATTATTCACCGACGATGCCGGTGTGGACATCAAGAAGTGCATCTGGGCTTATAAGACGCAACGCGAGATCGCCCGTCGCATGAATGTCTATCGGGGTGAGCTCGCTATGTTCCATCCAGCATTCGCGACAGACTCCAAGGCTGCGTGCGTCGAACTGCAAGGACCACCGGCATCTAATAATGAGAATATCGAGTACACCGCTGAAGATGACGCTGCTATCGAAGAATGGCTACGAAACAACATTGCCACAACATGGCACTCCGCGGGAACATGTAGAATGCTACCGGTATCTGAGAAGGGCGTAGTCGATGCTAATCTCAGTGTTCATAATGTCACCGGCTTAAAAATCGCGGATGTGAGCATCATACCGCGCAACGTTGGGGCTCATACCAATAACATTGCAATGGTCATTGGCGAAAAGGCTGCAGAGATCATCATTGATGAATTGGGTCTCTCCGTGTAGACTCAGAGGCCGGAAGGATTGAATGCATTCGTTTAAGGAGACATTTTAGTAGTTTCAATCATCAAATGCTCTGCAAAGACTGGTGCTGTTCACAATACTAGAATAAATATCTTGCAATGCTACTAAGAGTGGCTTGTATTATAGCCATTACCTGAGTTATACTACCCAAGGCGGCATAACCTCCTTACAACGGTTAGGATAGTGCCCGGCCCTTATCATGCCGAAGGCATTCATCAGTTCCTATATTGGGTTAGTTATTGAGGCAGTTCTAGTCACTTGATCATCGTCACGCCGAGCTGGGACTAGCGCTTGTAGGATTCAACCCCTACATAGTATGCCTATTTCATTATAACTGCGCCATATCGACACATGCCGGGTGGGCAATTGTTATTCATTTTCTTCATACTTATCCGATGGCCGTACGTAGAAGGGAAGTACGCGCTGTTCGCCAATGAAAGTTTCGTTGTTCCTGGACTTATATAAATAGGTTTAGAATCTCAGCCTTGACTCCGTCAACCTTCCGAAGGACCAAACAGACCCTAACACGATAAAAGATTATTTCTACGAAAATATCCAAATCGCGACGTATCTCATACGCGCCCCAATGACCCCCTTTCGCCCCCAAATTGACATAACTATTGTCATAACCTTTGTGCCGCTACAAACACGATTCCTCATGCTCTCAACCCATGAATACCTGAAACCTACATCGTAATAATGCCAACGGTATTAAGGAAACGATGCCGGATGCATCTGATAGACGCCCGAGTTTAAATCTTAAGCCGACCGAGGCCGGTGGATTGATGCATACGCTCGCTCCATTCGAATCCAGCCAAGACCATGTGCAGCATGACACAAATCCTAACCAAGATGACATCTTCTCTATCGATAGCATTGACAACGAGGTAACAGAAAAGGAACCGACCCCCAGGATTCATCCAGCGCCACATCCGAACATATACCAAAAGGATGAGACCCATAAGCCTTTTTATGAGAGATTCTGGGGACCTTGGGGATGGGAAATTATCGCTTTTCTTGTTGCCTTTTCCTGGTCCGTGGCTACAGTTGTTGTCCTTGCAAAATATAATGGAGAAGTCCAGCCAAGCTGGCCATACAACATTACCTTGAGCGCCTTCTTAGCCCTATCAGCAACGATAGTAAGAACATTGCTACTCATCATTCTTGAAGAGGGTACTATGCACATTTAAAGAACTTAAATCAAGTAACAATACTAAATTGGCTAATAGTTATCGGTCATTCAAGATGGTCTTGGTTTCAAGTTCCTCGTCCCTTGTACCACTTTGAAATCATTGATCAAGCCAGCCGGGGTCCTTGGGGTTCATTGTATTACCTTGCCCGAGTACATAGCTCGGTACTGTAAGATCCACTGCTTATTCAGATCGGTACAACGGCTGATATTAGTCTTAGTCACCCTTCAACGATAGCGACTGTAGTGCTCTTGTTATCCCTAGGGATAAGCACGTTTACACAACAAGCCATACGAAGTGTTACATGTGTCAAGCCGGACTCAACAACGGAAGCATGGGTTCGAACAGCTCAGATCATTTACGACAAGGATAATATTATAATGCCACCCAACATTGATATTCCTGCCACCCAGGCCCTCTTTCAGGGACCAGACACAAACAATAAGCAATCGTCTTTTTATTGTCCCTCGGGAAACTGTACATTTGCAGCAACGGATGGGATATCGTATTCATCTCTCGGCGTCTGTAGCAAATGCGTCGACGTGTCATCGGAAATGGGTTATGTGGTCAAAGATCATATCCCAGATGGAGCTGATGAGGCGGATTTGCCAGGTCAAGTGTCCTCGCCGAATAAGGATATTTATTGCCAGTGGCCAAAACGAAACCGCACCTCAGAGGCTCGATTAGGTCCAGACACCAGAGTTGGAGCGTTTCAGTGCAACACATCCAGTAGCACAATCACGCCCCAGTCCTGTGAAATTGAACTATCTTATTCAAGTGCTAATTTTACCAGCTACTGGACAATGGACGCAACCGAAGATGACTGGGATTCGCAAGTCGCCCAAGATCCTACCTTCGCGACTAGGTTTGGCATGGTGACCGCCACATTGTCAGGCATCGGTATGGAAGCAGGTGTTCCTCACATTGGCAAAGCTTGCAATATTCCCGGGCAGTCGACCGATGAATCAGCAGCTCTTCAAAACAAATCGAGTCAGTTTTACTCAGTATGTTGGCTATATCCATGTATAAAACACTACAGTGGATTGGTTAGCAATGGTAAACTGCAAGAGATTATAATTAAGACTGAACTTCTTCCATTACAAACGGACGAGGCGACTCAAGAGTCTGGATTTGACTCCTACGCCTATGGATCCTATATCGACCCTTGTTATATCAATGGTATGAGAGTAGATCATTCTCAGATGCCACCGGCATTCACAGGCGATAATTATTCACCCAATAATAGCGAAACAGTCGATCTAGATTGCTGGTATGGATTTACGGGGTCGATTCCCTTGCACTTCTCTAGACCTTTGCCATCAAACTGGATCAACGGCATACCCCTAGCGCTGGGGCAGTACTGGACGATCTACCTGCTATCTATGCCCTGGTATTCGAACCCTGATCTTATGGATCCGCTGGGCACAATTTCAACAGGTGTCGAGAATATTGCAACGACAATGACTAATGCGTTGAGGGAAATTGGCAATAATACTCATGGGGGTATTGGTAAAGCCTATGGGACGGTTCTGTATGCCACTGTGTGCACGGAAATAAACTGGCCGTGGTTTTCATTCCCAGCAGCCATTATTCTCGCTACTCTTTATATCCTGGTTCGTACTTTGGTAGACAGCGTTCACGATCAGAGCCCGGTTCGCACATGGAAGTCATCAGTCCTTCCACTGTTGTACTACGGTCTTGAAAAGGAGGATCAAAAGGGAGGATTGGAGACCGAGCATGATCTAAGCCGGGGTGCCAAAAAGATGAAAGTATGTTTGCGAAGAGATAGAAAAGGGGATTGGGGTTTGGAGAATGACAGTCCTGAGCCACCGAGCGTCCCATGAGTCTGCCGGTTAACATTAGTGTCTATCCGAGTATTAGGAGAGCTTACATCACATTAATACACAAGGTACCTTCCAGTGTCACGTTAGCTTTCAGAGCATTGTCTTCGCTATCCTTTGTTGTAACACGTATCTTCACTGTGCGCCTAATCGCACACGGTGACTTTTCCAGTTACTCATCGAACTAACCTAGCAGATAATTCTTTGTCCTTAAGCAAGGGGGGTGTCCTATTATTTGTCATATGCCCGTAACACGAACATAGTGGTAGTGTCGTAACACAGTTTCTATTCCTAACAACATCATCGTCCAAATATTAATATTAATATCCAACTAACTGCACTTGAGTCCCAGTCTCCCTATTTCCTTCAACAATTGCCAGAAGCAACGTCCAAGTCATAGAACCTATCTACCCGTTAAGAATCTAATTGATCCGACGAAATGGCTCAAGTTCAGCGAACACCAGACTCACTAATCTTCGGGGTTGAAGCGAAGGACGTAACAAGCCGAACGCCGCGTTTCAATTTCTTGCCATCAGCCCAAATCGACATCATCACTCATGTAAGAGAGCATTGGGCTTTTCACACGAGGTTCGATGACCTCGATCAACTGTTGGTGCGATTAGACTTACATGGGTATGAAAACATCACAAACGCACAGGGTCAGTGTGTCCACGACATTATCATGAAAAAGGTCAAGGCAAAGATTACATCCACTCGCTTTGGCTTCGGTCTACTTAACGTGTATGAAGCTGGTCCATTGTCCCATTCCCCTGGGGAGTTTGGTGACGGTGAGGATTCAGGTTACGAGTCTTAAGCATGATTCTCTTTAAGCGTAATCCTCTTTAAGAATGTCATAGTAGTAGTGTTAAGTAGGTTTATGTAACGTAGACTAGCTTTAGTCTAAAGCAATGAATTAATATGTCACTCTGAATAGAAGCCCCCGAAACTGGAAGTGAATATGCGAATAATCGTGATTAAATGCTCGTGATAAGCAGAGCTAGGGTCTCACAAGCCACCCCATCGCAAGCCACTTTAATAACACGTTTTCTCCCAGCCACCTAATTTCTCGTATATATAATAACGCAACAACTACTTAACTATAAAATCTCTTTTTTTTATTAATTTATTTATTTTTAACTAAACTTTATTATAATGCTTTTATTTAATTATAAAAAACGCGCAATAGCTATAATATATAATATTAAACTTAATATATTATAACGCTAGTTTATTAAAAAATAAAATATATTTAAAGCTTATATTAGCTACTATTTAATTAAAATATTAACTTAAAAAAAAACATATAAATATTTTTAAATATTATTTATAAACTTTAAAAAATAATTAGCTTTTTAAGCTATTAATTAAGCTAGACTTAGCTTTATACTTATAATAATTATTTTTAAGCAAATAGCTTAATAAATATTAATAGCTTTAAATAATTTTAAGTAACTAAAAAAATAATAATATATTTATTTTTTAGCTTAAAATAATAATATAATTTTAGCTAAAATTAAAATTATTAATTATAAGCGCGTTAATAACGCAACTATATTAAATATTAATATTTTTATATGCTGCTAGTTTAATTTAAATAAAATAAAAGTTAGTTAAAGCATAGAAAAAAACTATTAAGCTATTTATAAAGCTATTAATTAGCTAGCTTTAAAATATAATATTAAAAAAAATAAATAAATTATTTATTTTAAATATATATTAGCTAAAAATATAGCCTTTTTATTATTAATTATTTTTAAAAATATTAATATTTAATAATAATAGTTTTTTAATAATAATTAAAGCTTATTTAAAAACTAATAGTTTTAATATTTGCTTAAAAAATAAACTAATAAAGCTATCGTATTAAATTAGTTTAAAAATATTTTTATTTTATATATTTAAGCTTTTTTTAACAATATATAAATAGTTTTAATATATAATAGCTATAATTTTTATATATATAATAACTTTTTAACTGCTTATATAAAAAATAAAATATAGCTAATATTTTATAAGCTTTATTATAATTATATTATATAAATATTAAATATTAATATTTTTAGTTTACTTAAAAAAAAACTATATAAATAACTTAAAGCTATTTTAATAACTTATTTAAATATTAAACTTTTAAAATAAAATATATTAATAGCTTATTATAAAACTTAAATTAATATTTTTATAATATATATAATAAAATAAGCTTAAAAAACAGCTAAAATATAGCTATAAAACTATTTAATATTATTTTAAAAGACTTAAATATAATAAAATTATTAATATTTAATTTTTTAAGCGTTAAATAATTAAAAATATTTAATTTTTTAAATATTATATTAAATATAATAATTAAAACGCTTATAAAAAGTTAAAATTTATAATAAACTAATATAAAGCTTATTATAAAATATATTTTTTTTAATAATTTTTATTAAAAGTTGTTTTTAAAAAAAGCTAGCAAAGCTTTAAATAATTAAGCTTTAAAAATTATATTATTATAAAATAACTTATTTAATAACGGCCTACCTTTTTAACAGCCCACTTTAAATACGCGATATATTTTTTTAACCACTTTTTTTTATTTATAAATTTTTTAACACCTACGCATTTTTTTTTTATTAACTTATACTTTTAGATTTTTTTTTTTAAAGCTTTTTAAAATAGTTAGTCTTGTTAATTAATTGCGTATTATTTATGCGATTAACGTAGTTAATTATAGCTAAAGTGTTTACAAGGCGTTATAAGTATATAATATTAAGCGTAGCTATTTTTACCGCCGACTTAAAGGTATTTTAATAAAAAAAAAAACTAATAAGGCTTACTAGACTTTATTTAAAGCTTAAAAAAATAAATTAACTAACTAGGCTTTTTTATAAAATAAATTAAGCTATACGTTATTAATTAAGTAATTTAAAACATATATTAAGTGTTAAGATAATAATATAAGCGGTTAACTAGTTATATAAGTAGCCCTTGGGCTACTAGTACGGCTAAAGGGGTTATAAGGCTATTAAATAACTAAAGGGTCACCTAATAAGGTTATATAATAAGGTTAAGTGACCAAGGCTTACTTAAATTACCTATAAATAGCCTTTTTTTTATATATATACTTTTGTATTTTTTTTTAAGTAAATAAAATTTAATTAAATATATTATATTTTAAGTTTTTTTTTTAAGCTAGTCGCGCTAGCTATAATTATTATATATTTTATTTATTATTATTAACTAACCTATTATATTACCTTTAAATAATATAGTCCTTTTATAAATAATTATTTATAAGTAAAACTATATAAAAGCTAGGTAAAAACTTTATATATTATGTTTTTTTTAATCTAGCTACTTTTTAATTATATATAAACTAGTTTTTATTAATTAGCTAGCTATAAAAAAGCAAAATAAAATAAAAAAAGTAAAACTAATAAATTTTTTTTTAAAAGCTATTATATTTTTTAGTTTTAGAAAAAAGTTAAAAAAGCTTTTTTTTGGTCGCAAAAAACCTTTAATAAGGTCTTTTCGACTTTATTATATGCTTTTTGCTTTTTTTTTTCTTTTTTTTTTTTTTTTTTTAACGCTTTTTATTTAAGCTGCTTTATTATATATAATAATTCTATTAGTATTTAATAGCTACTTTATAATAAGCCTTGCAAATATAAATTTTTTAGTAGTTATATATAAATCTTTATTATATAATAATATTTTACTTTTTAGCTTTTTAAATAAAATTTTTTTTTTTTTTTTAAAAGCTTATACTTAAATATTATATGCTATAATATTTTTTTACTTTTTATGCACTTGCAAAAAAAGATTAAAAAGCTTAATACTTTTTTTTTATATAAAAAAGCCTTAAAGCTAATTTTTTTAGTTTATATTTAAATTATTATTACTGCTTTATATTTTAGCAAGCTTTAATATTTTTTAAAGGCGTTATTTTTATTTAGCTTTTGCTTAGTTAATATTAAATAGCTATGTTTTATTTTAATATGCTTTTATTAGTTTTTTTATTTTTTTTAAAAAGTTTTTTTTAGCTTATGCTTTTTTAATTATTTTTTTTGCTAGCGGTTTATTTTTTTGCTTTAGTTTTTTTTTTTAAATATTTTTTAACTTTTAAAAGTTTACTTTTAATTTATATTTTATTTTTTTATTTTTTAGCAGCATATAATAATATTACTATTTTATTTATAGCTTAGTTAATAATTTTTTTATATGCTATATTATATATTTTATTTTTATTAACTACGGCTTTATTATTAAAATATAAATTAATTAATAGAATTTTTATTTTAGTTTTTAAATATTTTATTAAAATAGTTTTAAAAGTTTTTATTTTTTTTTTTAAATATTAGTTTTAAATTATTTTAAAAATATTAGCTATTTTTTATATTTTATTTTTTTTAGTTAGTTTATATTAAATTATAGCGTTATAAGCTAAAATATTTTTAATTATAATTATATAAACTTGCTTTATTTTAGCTATACTATTGCTTTAAATAAAGTTTTATAGCTTAATTATTATATATAATTAAATGCTTAGTTTTTTTTTAAGCTTAGCTAAATATTTTTTTTATTTTATATTT
>MU380428.1:0-40906 GCA_022495085.1 Xylaria sp. FL1042
AATAAAATTATTAAAGTTTTTATATATAAATTTTATATAAAAATTTAAAATAGTTTATTTATATAAAAGCTATATTAGCTTGCTTGCTTAAATAAGGTATAAGTTTAAATAAACTATTTACTTATAAACTATATTAAAAATAATTATATATTTAATTATATTTATATTAAATTATTTAATTTTATATAAAGTTTTTTTTTATTAATATTTTTATTTTTAATATATTACGTGGTTGCGTTAACTTTAATTTTTAAAAAGATTAAATTATTAAAAAATATTAAAATTATATATAAGTTTAATTTATTTTAAATATTTTTTATTATAAACATGCTATTAAGATTTAACGAATAATGTTTTATTTTCGCTTAAAAGAATAAAATATTTTAAAAAATAAAACTTGTATATAATATTTGCTTAATTTAAACAAACGATTATTAACGTTATATTTTAAATATAAATTATTTAATTATAAACTATTTTAATATTTAATTTAAAGCAGTTTTATTGTTTTTTTAAACGGTATTATTAAAATCTATTAACGGTTAAAAATATATTGCTAATATTTAATTAAGGTTATATAAGCACGTTAAAAACAATTATAAGTATTTTTTAATATAAAAAGAATTATATAAAATATTATATTTTAATTTAAATTGCGTTTTTTTATGGTTTATTTACGCTAGCGTTATTATATTTTATTATATAATATAATATTTAAAATTTACTAAAAATTTTATAAAACTATTATTTAAAAACATTTAAAAAAAGTATATTATTGCTAAAAAAGTTAAACCTGCTTTAAACTTAATTATATTTTATTAATAAATAAGTATTTTAAATTAATAAAATATAGATTTAAAATTTATGCTAATATTAATATATATTTATAATTTATTTTCTAGTTTTATATTAAGTTTTTAGCAGTTATAGCTAGATTAGTTTTTACTTAATATATATAAATGGTTAAAAAATTTAATTTTATTTTACTTATTATTCGATTTAATTATAGCAGCAAAATTTTAATAATAGTAATAATATATTTTTTATTGTTTAAAGCAGCGTAAAGCGACTAGTATTTTTGCTAATCTTTTACGCAAAAAATATATTTAAGCTAGTTTAACGGTTTATAAGCAAATATATTTTTAAGCAATATTATATAAACAATTATATATTTTTTATAAAATAAAACTTTATAATTGCTGGTTTTTTAATAAAAATATTTAAAACTAATAAATTAAAAGCTAATAAAATAAGCTATAAAAAGGTTATATATTATTTTAGCGCGTAAATGCTTTATATTATTTTATATAAGCTTATATAAATTTATGCTAATTTATATTAAGATTATTTTAGCATGCTAAAATATATAAAACTTTAAGCTAAAAAGCGTTAAAAAGATTATATTGTTTTATTATATATTTTTATGTTTTTTTTTCGCTATAAATATTTTAAGTTTATCTGCTTTTAAAATAGCTATTATATTTAAAGTTAATATATTAGGCTTTATATTATACTTAATATTTTTTATTAGTTATATATTATATTTAACTTTGCAAAAAGCTTTATTAATTACTGCGTATTTTTAAATAAAAAACGCTAAGCTAAATTAATAAAGCTTATAAAAACTAATAATATTAATTTAAATATTTATTTGCTAGCTATTATAATAAAGATTTATAACTAGTTAATTATATTTTATTTTAATTGTTTTTTATTTAATATGCTTTTTAAAAAAAAAACGTTATATTTATTTAAATATTAATAACTTTAAAGCGATTTATAGCAATATATTTTATATAAAAAAATATTAAAGTTAAACAAGCTAAAAAAACTAATAAAAAATTAAACTAAGCTAAAATAAAAGCTAAAAGAAAATAATATTAATTTATTTAATTTATATAAGCTTAATAATAATATTAAGGTTAATAATCGACTATAATAATATTATTTTTTTAAAAGCAAAAGTAAACTTAATAATAAAAATATAAATAATATATTATATTTTTTAAAAATATTTTGTTTTTTATTAACGCTTATTATTATTTATTATTATTTTAAAGCGTTTTAAATATATAATAAAAGACTAAGGTATTTATATTTAGTTTTGCTTAAAATTAGTAATAATATAATAGGCGATATTATATTATTAAATAATATTTATTAAAAAAGCTTATTAAAAAGCGTTTTTAGCTTTTTTAAAATAGCTGCTATAAATGCTTGCTTATATTTGCTTAATTTTTATTTAACTGCAACTTTATTAAGCTTAAGTTTTTTCGTTTTTTTTTTTAATTAATATTAACTTAAAAATAATTTTAGCTTTTTTTTTAGTTTTAATACTTAATAAACTTAAAACTAGATTTATAAATATGTTTATTTAATATTTTTTGCTTTTAATAACCTTTATAAAAGATTTATCTGCTAGGTTTTATTAAGCATAATAAAAATTAATCGTAAATTTATTTTTTGTTATATTATTATTTATAGCTTTAATATTTATAAGCTAAATTAGTTAAAAAAAATTTATATTTAATTTAATAATAAAATATTTATTATTAATAATAATAGCTATTATTATTTTATAAATATAATTATTAATATATTAGCTAAAAATAGCTTAGTTTAACTTAAAATAAGCAATAAGTTTTTTATAGTTATTAAATATTTAGTTAATTAAAATAATATAAGCTAATAATAATTTAACTTTTTTAATTATTTAAATATAATTAAATATAAATGCTTTAATTAAAGCTTTTTATTTAAGTTTAATATAAATATTAATTAAAATATAATTAATAATATTTAGTTTTAGCTTGCTTATTAATATAATATTTTATTATTAATTAAATTATATAAGTATATAAGCGTTGTTTATGTTTTTTATTATAAGTAGTCGAGATATAGCTTTAAGCGTAGTTAATATAAATATATTTATTATATAAAACGGTTAAATTAAAAGTAGTTTAATAGCAGGTTAAATAAGCAAGCTATTAATAAAGTCGATAACGCTTATAAATAAAGGCGGCGCGCTTTATAATAGTATATTATAATTTAAGCAAGCTTTTATAAATAATATTTAACGTATTAACGTTTAATAATCGATAATATATAATATTATAACGTCGGTATTTATATTTTATGCTGCTAATTTTTTAAAAGCAAATATAAAAAAAATTAAGCAAGTTTATATAAAACTAATTAATTTTAAAAATCTTTTATTATTATTTTTATACTATATAAAAAATTTATGTTTATATTATATATATATTTTAAATAGCATTAAAATTAGCTAAATTATTTTTATAAGCATATTAAGGTGCGCTTAATATTAAAAAATTTGTTTTTAAATAATTACCTTTTTTAGACTTTATAGCCACGCCTTTACTTTAATCGGTATTTACTTCGCGCCACTTATTAAAGTAGGTGCTTAACACTTAATTCGTTATATTAATTTATTCGCTATTATTTAGCATCTTTTTAATAAAATTATTAAAAAAACACCCGCGCTATTAAAATTAAGCCTTAAAAATAAAAAACAACGTTTAAAAAGCACTTAATTACTTTAAAAATTATCCTTTTATAAAAGTAGCAGCTATAGCGCAGTTTTTTAATATTATGCGCGTAGTTTTTTAAAATCGACTTATAGGTTATAGCAGTTAATTTTAACTATTATTTTTATTACTAAAACTAAAGCCTGCAAAAAAATAAGCTATTTATAACTATATTAACTATTTTAATTAAATAAACCTAGTTATATATATTAAATTAATCGTAAAAGCTGCTAATTATATTTTAAAAGCAAAAATATACTTATTTAATTTTAGCCTTTTAATTATTAAAAAACTATAAATTACTTGTTTTATTTAATAATATAGCTATTTAACGCGGCTATAAAAAAAGCTTAATTAAAACTATACTTTTTTTAAAAATATTAATATTATTAGCAAATATTTTAATAAGCTAGAAAATATTATATATAAAAAAAAATTATTTTTAAAAATATTTAAAATATAAATAAAATAAGTTTTTAAATTAGTATAGCAAATAATGCGTTAATTATTATAAAATATAAATAAGCTTATTATTTTGCTTTGCTTAAAAATAAAAAAAGTGCTATGATTATTAAAGCTATAAATATTATAAAAAATATAATATTTAGCTTTTTTATATTAGCTAGCTAATAATATATAACTTGTTAATATTAAATTTTTAAACTATTTAATAATATAACTATTGCTATAGCTTTAATAAGCTATTTAAATAATAAATTAAGCTTTAAATAAATTTAATACTTTAAAAAATATACTATTTTAATAACTATTAACGTTAAAAAACTTTTTATTATAAATAACTATAGTTTTTATTATATATACAAATTTATTTAATATTATAAAAACTATTATATTATTTTTTTTAGCCTGCTATTATATTTAACTTATTTTTTTTAGCTTTTAAATATAGCTATTTTTTAGCCGTTAAAATATTATTATATTAAAGCTATTAATATAATAGTTTAAAATAAGCTAACTAATATTATTAAACTAAAGTTTTTTAGCTATATTTAATAAGTTAAAAGTTAAGCGTTTAAGATTTTTATTATTTAGTTTATATTTAAAAAAATAAAAATTTATTTTTTTAACTTTTATATAATATTAAAAAGTGTTAAAAAATAAAGCTTTTATTATAAAATATTATTATTAAATATTTTATTATAGCTATAAGGCTTGTTATTTAATTTGCTAATATAAACGCTTATAATATTTTAATATATTAGCAAAGCTATAAATTATATTATTAGATTTATTGCTGCTAATAAAAGCTTAAATATTAATTTTACTATTAATATTTTTAAACTTGTTAAAGGATTTATTATTAACGCTATAAAATTACTTTAGGTTAAATTTAACCTTTTAAAAACCTAGCTAGCTAAAAAAGTTGTTAAAATTTATTATGCTGCTAAAAATATACTGCTAAAGTTAAAAAAAGTATTAACTATTAAAAATAACCGTCGAATAATTTAATAGTTAGTCGAAAATAATAAAATTAAGGCTTGAAAAATAATTAAAGCTACAAATAAATGCTTTAAAAAAGCCACTTAACATGCTTTTAAAAAAACAGCAAAAATAGCTTATTAATAGCAAACTAAAAAAAAACTACCTTTTGCAAAAATTTCTAATAAAAAAGGCCTTGCAAGGTTATTAAAGCAATTTTAACGATAAAGGTTATAAATAATAGCAAATAAATTAATATAGCAAATTAAGTGTTAAGCACTTACTTTAATAGGTGGCGCAAAGCAAATATTAATTAAAGTGGGGGCGTGGCACAATTATTACTTAAGAGTTAACTATAATGGTTAATCGATTGTTAAAAATATAATTTAAAGTTAAAGGTTTAAACCTTTAAACGTTAATAAACCTTTAACGTAAACATTGAAAATTAAACGTTAGGGTTTCTGCGAACTACCTACTATACTCTGTATTGCTTACCTAGGTAAGTACTAAGCATACCTTAAGTACCTATACTAAACCTACTTAACTTAGAAGTAGGTATAATTATTTCGGGTTGCCTGGGCTTAACCACCTCATTGAAAAAGTCCAATATAAGTACGTATTACATATTCAGCACCGCGATCAAAGCAATCGTGACCTTTATAATTACTTACTACCTATACTAACAATTCGCAGGGGTCGAACGATTGTTGGCAGATAAAAGGAAAAGTACTAGGTTAGGTAGGTATATTGTCTAAGTCGAATGTACACAACCCCCCGGGTAGCATTTTTTGGTAGATATATATTTCCTCCCAAATCAAGACATAATACCTACAGTATCTGGGTCCTTTCTCTTTTTCTTACCCTTCTTTCTCTCCCTCTCCCTCGTTTCTCATTCTGCTTACTCTGTCTCTCCCCTTTCATCTAGCCTACATCCGTGCTTCGTAACGAACAGTCAATCCCGTGTCTTAACGCCGATCTTAACGCCGAAACAAACGTTATCGCCGTGACAAGGCCTTCACACATTGCTACGTCTGTCCGTAGTGTATCCTTGTGTATACTACATTCAACTAATAGACCTTACTACACGTCTTGTGTGTTGCAACACGAATGCATATGAAAGTTACGTTCCGATATAGACCT
Source organism: Xylaria sp. FL1042 (assembly GCA_022495085.1). Classification (NCBI taxonomy): domain Eukaryota; kingdom Fungi; phylum Ascomycota; class Sordariomycetes; order Xylariales; family Xylariaceae; genus Xylaria; species Xylaria sp. FL1042. The sequence continues at coordinate 6,129 of MU380428.1, forward strand.
AGATCTCATCCGAAGAGCTTGCCGATCTGCAGTCGCGAGAGCGGCACAAAAGAGAGTATAGGGTAAGCGAGGCGCTAACTAAATCCATCAGATGATGTTGGTTATTTGTTTCTTTGCCGTAGATCTTGCAATATAGGTATGTATGATACTGCTTCTTGGCTTTTGATGACCATCCTATCTAGAATTTTCTCCTTAGTAGCTGCCGTGATTCTTTAGGGGCTTGACTATTAATGGATAGATCAAGTCACACTCTGTTACCTGTGTTATTCCTATGACTATTAATAGACACCTCGACTCGGATCCAAATCCTATGACGTATCATGTGGTAGTTATACATACACTACGTCTAGTAAATTGCATTACAGTTGCCTTTTTTAAGTTGTATTGTTTTCAGTGTGGGTACCAAGATACACATAACTTCAATGTACTCTAGAAATGACGAAGTCGGCTTCCAGCCAAAGACTCAAAGAGCAGTCAAAATAAGATCCGACGAAGGGACTCTATAACGGAATTGAACGGCTGCGGCTGATCCGGGCCGACCCCGTACATGCACATTATTACTAGGATGATACATATAATGGCCCTCATCAGCGCTTAGGCGACAAAATATGCACTTGCGCAAGAATTAGCATGTGTCTAATTGGCGATCTTGTGAGACGCAATTGGCTGACTTGCCCTGGCAGGCAACTCTACCGAGCGACCTGCCTGCCCTTGAGCAGGGAGGTAACATACTGATACAGTAGGTAGTATACTTAGTAGTTGCTTGAATCCCTAACTTGCAGCGCATACTGGCCCGGCCATGGTTTGTGGAGAGGTAGTGCCGGCCGGAGTCTGACATTGCTTATGAGATGATTACTGTAGTGTACCAATGCCGTCAGCTGGGTGAGAAATGTATGTAAGGAGATTATATACTGCATAACCCGCATCTTGGCTAGCTTAGGTAAAGTAGACTCTCTAATTAACCCCGGCCTGGACTGGACGCCCCTAGATCATCCCGGAACAAGTACTCAGAGACTCAAAAGTTCGCTAGTTTGTATAGAGCACATTCAAGTAAATGTAGAGACATTGGGTCACCTCGTTTCAGTGGAACCGCTTGACATCTCCTACAGAAGAAGAGGTCAAACACCATGGAGACATCTGATGAAGTTACCGTTTCGCTAAGAGTCCGCCTCCGCAAGTCGCGACATGGCTGCCAGACATGCAAACGGCGGAAGATTAAGGTTAGATAAAACCCTCTGCGATTCATCTCTACCCGGTAGCTAACTTTTAGCGTCTTGCGCGATAGTGTGATGAAGCTCGCCCTGTGTGCGGCAACTGTGCAAGAAGATATTATGATGTTGAGAAGTGTGACTATCCGTCACCCCCGGCGTCGAGGCAGAGGCAGAGTCGGCAACTATCCAGAAATGCCGCCGACGAGCATGTCGCTCAGCCCGACTTGTTATCCGCTAGCATAGCACCACGGCCGACGGGCGTGTCTGCCGACCATACGCAGCGGCAGTTGGAAATGCGGCTCATGTATCATTACACGCAGTTTGCAGCACTAGAACTACCCGCAACTTATGGCTATACGAGCAAGGAGCTCTGGATAGATAAGGTGCCACAGATGGCCTTCGAGTCAGACCTGTTGCTCGACTCCTTGTTGGCGGTCGCGGCCCTACATTTGCAAGATCTCACGCCGGATGATCCTAAGTTGGGTATGGCCGTGAACCATTATCTCGACCGAACCTTGGCGAAGCATCGATACTCTCTTGGCCACATTGACAATTCTCTCGAAGAGCCGTTATTTCTAACCGCTTTCATGTTATGCATTACGTCCTGGAACCTCGCCCATCGCCAGTCGCCGACGTCAGAGTACCGCATCCCGTCAAACGTGTTTGCCTTGGTTCGCGGCTGTTGTGCACTTCATCGGCAATACGACAAATGGCTCGCCCAAGCAGGCTACGATCCAGGGGCTATTTGGTCACTCGCGCCGAGCAGTAACGTTATACAGACCAACCATCCGCTCTTATGTGACATAAAACAGGATATAGAAAAGCTACTAAATGCCTTCCAAGTCACCGCCATGCCAACCGAAGAAGCTAACGTCTATGAAGACACCGCCGACTGTGTAGTCGACCTATATATGGCATTAGTTTTGGGAATGGGTAGCACTATTCTTCAGCGGTTGGTTTTCACAATGGCGGTGCGAATGAAGTCCGAATACGGTAAGTGAATGCAAACCCTTCTCCCCTTCACTCCATGGCAGCAATGGGTCTTAGAGGACACCATAGATTACACGTCATTCATCTACTTTGGGAGACAATAACTAAATAATAGCTTGAAGTGGCACTATTAGTAGCCGGTGAGCCATTGGCTCTCGCACTTTACGCTCGCATACTGGCCGTGTTGGGATTCATAGACCATTTGTGGTGGAGTAGAGGCTCCAACAATCGCGACGTCCTACAGTACAGCATAAATGGCATCTCTAATATGATGCCCCCGGAATATCTGTGGATGATGGAGTGGCCGCTCAAGGTAGTGGCTGGTGAGCTTTCGTTAAAAAGCTAGATAAGACACGTCATGCCTGGAAAGAATTAGCCTTTCACGTTTGCCCTGCCATCGTATGAAGAAATAATGAATATTGAAAGCGGGACACAATCGCCACGGTCGTGTTACTCATATATAATGAAAATAGCCCTAGTTAGCAGGCCTCGGGTGCTCGACATTTTGCCCCAGCGTTATGCTTTTCTAACACCACAGCAGCCTTGGTTGTTGAAATGGTTATGCTTAAGGACGTATTCTAAGCATAGGCTAATGTATTATAGCTAGCGTTTCAGATAGCCCACACGAATAATTTGGACATTATCTCGATATCATTCCCACTAGGTTAACACAGAGCTGTGAATGTTCACCAAGGAAAACCAGCGACAAGCGGGCGTGCGGGCGCCATCCTTTTCCTCACGGATAGTCCGCTCGATTTAAGGTTCTTAATGCACATGGACAATAGCACTTACGCCCGAGTCCTCAGGTAATGCGTCATACATGCGCGAAGCCGGTGTATAAGTCTATGAAGAAGAACGTGTATTATCACCTTCTGAACCGTAACCTAGGGGACATAGCTATTATCTATATTACGAATTTCCGAACTTGTGGAGCCGGCGCCTTGAACTCGAGCTTCCCCGCAAGAGTGGTTGGAGAGAGCGAGCCGGAAATACGATTCCGTGCGGTGTTGTTTCGGCTTGAATTTCCTACTAATGCCATCCTCTCCTCGACACCGTCAATTTGACCTGCGCCCACTTCCCCGCGCTAGAACAACACCACGGTTCAAGGAAAGTCGCCTGTCGGCCAAGAGCGCTTGAGCACCCCATCAGAGACCAAGGCTCTAAAAGTACAGTGAAGAGTCATTGGCATATCTACTACCGAAACGGTCCCTAATAGGACGGTACCCGTCTTTTCCACATATCTGTCGGAGTCCGGAGAGTCACAATGAACGGAACACACAGAGGCCGGGATTCGGCTCAAATTCAAGTGACCGGCACAACAAAAAGTGGAAAGACGCTGAACATCAGATCATACCCGAAGTTCGAGAACCTTGAAGATGAGCGTCTATACCGGAAGCAGCACCTCGCCGCGGCCTTCCGCGTCTTCGCCGACCGCGGCTTCGATGAGGGCGTCGCGGGTCATATCTCTGTCCGCGACCCTATCCTGACTAACCACTTCTGTAGGGCCCAGCCCGGCTTGTGGTCAAGTTCGCAGAGGTTTATAGTATACTAATATATCGTTCCAGGGCTTAATCCTCTTTCGATGCACTTTTCGCAAATCAAAGTATCTGACCTAATCCTATGTGACGAGCATGGCATCGTGGTAGAGGGCAATGAGCCCATCAACAGCGCTGCCTTCGCAATCCATTCGCAGGTCCACAAGGCGCGTCCCGATGTGACAGCGGCATGTCATGCTCATAGCGTGCACGGGAAAGCTTTCTCGTGTTTTGGGCGGGAGCTCGAAATGCTGACGCAAGACGCGTGCCGATTTTACAAGTCACACGGCGTGTACCGAGACTTCAGGGGCGTGGTGGTAGACGAGGAAGAGGGACGACGAATCGCTGTCGCGCTCGGAAACGGGAAGGCCGCCATCCTCCAGAATCACGGTATCCTCACAGTAGGTCAGAGCGTGGATGAGGCGGCTTTCTGGTTCATCAGTCTCGAGAGGACATGCCAGGTCAGTCCGCTAGGGACTTCTATTCCCCTTTTTGACATGCCTCGAGAACACGAGTTACCTAGTGGCGAATTTCTCCTATTACTACTATTCAAATGACAATTATTGACACCGAATTGTTGAATAGGCTCAACTTCTCGCCGATGCGGCGGCCGCAGGTGGATATAAGAAGATCCTCATTGACGACGACGAGGCCGCATACACAGCGACGCAAGTTGGCGGGCCTGATAAGGGATGGTTGGCATTTCAAGGGTGTAAGTGGCCCTGCTCCCTTTTACATGAACTATTCTGCTATGTTCATTCATTTTTTGTCTCAATTTTTTGTCTCTCCTCTCTCCCCCTCTTGTACCAGTCTCTAATATTGACTTAAGACTACGACGAGCAACTTGCCAAGACAAATGGAGCTTTCTTGAATTGATGCGGGATTCCCAACAAAACCCAGCAGGAGAAAGTACCCAGTGCCTAGTGCCAATGACTAGTTCAAAGGAAGAAAAGGCACGCCGATAACAAATATAGCACTGTTAGTTCCTCCACTGATGCAAGCCACGCGATGCTAAGAATCGATCAACGAGGTGATACGACAACGCTCATGAATACAGAACTCCAGGTCAAAGCTTCAGTTACTGACGCCAGTCCACTTTTGGCCGGGCCAATGCGGATATACATATACTTTAAGTATTGAAATGTTACATAGCAAACCTATTTCCTTGCCTGTGTAACTCATGAACCCCTTACACTAAAGTCGCAGGGGGCTAGTCAGTTCCGGTGCCGAAACAGGTGCTCAACTTGCGCTAGTCGGTGCAGATATATCTTTGTGAGCTACAGCTACTAAAACTCCGGAGGTGGCGGTTCGATTTCTGCGTTGCTTCTTGCTATTCTACAAATTTCTTATTACCATAGTATTCTGCAAAACTATGATCCAGTTGTTATATACATCAAGGTAGCACCAAGACGTGCCCTCTTACTGTTTGTATCCTTTTATACTACATAACAATGAGAACGAGGGATGCACCCCTTTGTAGTGATGAGATTTTCGAAATTGAGCACATTTTTCAACCTTGCAACAGATGACATGAGTTTTGATTTCTATTTCATTCCTGGTTAGCGCAAAGGTCTCGTGTGACGACCACGCACCACAATTCAGTCCAATATATATTTGTGACACATTTGGTTTATTATGGGCATAGGTTATGATCTTATTGTTACGTGAAATGAACCGAACTACTTCGTTAGCTATTCATTGCTATCTCCTTGTTTTGCAATCATGGCTTCATAACTGGAACCTCACTAACTTAGCAGTATGTTTATTTATATTATATCATTACCATGTAGCTTTTCGCCAGGAATAATACCTCCAGGTAGAAAGTGAATCTTATCTGGTCTAGTGGTCCAAAGACTTTCATATATACTCCCTACACAAATACAAAATCTAATAGAGTACACTACGTAGTTAGAATGAGGCTGGATGTATCCTCTCGTGTAAGATAATCGCCCATGTGCAGTCTGTACACAGCACCGAATAGTTTTTCGGTCGACGTTATGTCTCATTAACGGAAGTCAGGGTGAATGAGTATGACGATTTGGTATTCTAACAGGTATACATAGGCTGGAAAACTTAATAAAACACCAAGTTTTAAGAATGCTACCCCCGGGGTTCCCCAAAGGTTCCCCTCTTCTTCATAAGTAGCGTACCTACTAGTGTACACGTAGTATTTGAATGGCTATACAATCGTTATATTCTAGTGTTGTCCAATGTTTACTGAGGACTCCAACCAGCCGGGAGGAATATTCCACTGCAACTCTCTGATGCAGAGGATGACAATCCTTGTCGCTTACTAGTCCAAAGCTGTGTATATCGGTGCAGGCATTCGTCTTCACACGCCGGCAACGCGGACTAAATAACTGATCCTAGAAACTAGATGTCGCAGAATTGGCAAGGAGAACAAATATATAACATCATACTATATCCTATATTTAGTTCCTCTTCGTTTCTACCCCTCAGTAACTGCCGATGGCGACAATGGCATCATACAACTTCTACACTTAGTGGCAGGTTGAGAGGTAGTAGCGCGCTCCTTCGTGTGTGATTATAGTGATTTATTCGCCTTTCCCCAAGCTAATGACCACTAGGAGGCTCTAGATTACACACTACTTAAGACAATACTATCCCAATAGGTTGGGCCATTCGGGATTGAAGTTCCTAACATCAGCTAGTTGAGATACCTAGTGTAGTCAGGTTATTTCAACGTCTCTAAATAAGGACATGAACCTAGCAAACAATCAACGAGTAAACACGTTCAAAATATGCACGGCCGACTGGAACGGGAGGGCCCTCGTCCTCGGCAGGATTGGTATTGGAGTTACGAAAGATACTATTATGTACAGTAGGTAGGACACCTCAGTTACCTATTTAGGGCAATGAAGTGGGCCCGCAAATCCTTAGTACTTATTTTGTCACTACGCGGAAACTTTACGGATGTCTCCGTTGAGGCTCTCGCTGCCTCGTGCATTATGGTTCCCTATCTACAGTATACTACTATCTTGTACGTAGTAGTGTATTGTCCGAAACTAAAGAGAGACATATAGCTTTGACATTTACTGTCAACTACCTACCAATCTCTTACCGCAAGGAGTATCCTAGTAACCCAGGTTAGGAACTAGCTAGACTAGTGTAGAAATGCAGGCACATTTGTTTCAACGAGGTTTATCCTTTTTTTTGAGGATTCTATGGCAGTGCTAAGAGCTAACGGGGTAATGATCCTCTCTCAGAAAACAGGCCGGCAGCAGTTCGGGCTGACCCCTCACCCCTAATCTCAACACAGCAAGGTTTCGCTAACTAATTCCCCGTTCTCATGTTCAAGAGCTACAGCCAAGTAAACTAAGTGTTATGCAAATTATTTTATACTTAGTATAGTATGGAATACTCGTAAGGACCGAAACTTCACTCATTCTTTCCATACCCACGCGCAGGTAGCGGTTGCGCATATGTTGCAAAAAACTCTTACCGAAATGTTCTATCATTGATAATGTCGTCGCTGGATTCGATGTGAATTTACATACTATCGTTGAATTGGAGTTGTGCACTCAATACGTCCTAAAATGGTTCATCCATATGAGCCGCCACCTCCTCTCCCGGCCGAAAATGGCGCACACGTCTGGAGAACAGCCATTGTTGTGCCGATCATCACCTTCTTTTTCGTTGCTACGAGGTTTTATACAAGGCTATACATTCTGAAGAGACAGCCTACTATTGACGATTGTACGTTGCTGTCGGTTTTGTGTCCTTCCCACCGGCTAACGAAACGGTGCAGATATCGTTGGTTTGACTATGCTCGTTAGCATTGCACATGGAACTTTAATAGGTATCGCGACGTACCATGGTATGGGTCTGCACGTATGGCAATATACACCAGACTTGAATTCAGAGTATTATCTCTGGCTAGGCATATCATCGCAGTTCTATACCCTCGGCCTAGCTGGGTTTAAAAGTGCTCTGATTCTCCTCTATCTGCAAACATTTGGGCTTGTGAGCAAGAGGTTCAGGATAGCCTGCTACCTGACGCTTTTCTATACGGTTGGATATCTCACCGCCAACCTGTTGCTTGAATTTCTGGGATGCTGGCCAATTGCAAAGAAGTGGCAACCCGACTTGGCTGGACACTGCAGTGAGTGATTCTTGAAGTGATATCGTTCCTATTCTAGCCTCTGTCAAAATAAAACTTCTCCTTGCAAGGCCAAAGTCCCGTTTCGGCAGCTTCTGACAGTTTCGAGCCTTTCCGGCTCGCGCTCAAAATGGCAATTACTAATACTGAATGTTGTAGTTAACCGAACCGCAGCCAATACTGCCTTTGGGATTGGTCATGTTACGAGTGACTTGATTATCGCAATACTCCCTTTGCCCCCAATCTGGAGCTTGACATTCCCAACGATTCGACAGAAGATCGGCTTGAGCCTCACGCTTTCCAGCGGCTTTATGTACGTCGTCTCTCCATGCGTACTCTATATACTCTTCTAGTTAGGCTGTCAACTTGCTAACAGGCTAGCTAGTGCATGGACCGTTGCAACCATTCGTTACGTAATATCTACATACGACCAATTCACCTACGACCGGACATGGTGGGCTGGCATTGGCTTTACCTTTTCCATTTTGGAACTTAACACCGGCTTAATCTGTGCCTGCGTCCCGACCTTTGCTCCCCTCCTATCTGCCTTAACGTGGCCTCGTGCCTCTAACTTCATCACTGCTTGGACTACGCGTGCATCTGGGGTTTGGCAGACCAACACCGAGAAATCACCCTGGGACGATTCTGAATATCACGGTTATCTCACGGCTGAGCTACGTGAGATGGAGGGGCGTGACACAGAAAGCAGAGGGCAGAGTGAGAGGACAACTATAACCCCCGTTGTCTCGAGAGAGATGGCAACATTTAGTCCAGTCGGCCCAGACGACGATAAGCCTATTTGTGATTTATCTGGATTACAAGCCCTCGCTGAGCGAGGCAAAATTTAACGAATTATTGACGTAATTTGCTTCCTTTCGTGTTATCTTTACCTCTTGAGACTTGCCCGACTAAAGAACCCGAAATATTTTGACTATTTTAAAAGGATATGGTAAATGTAGACTAATCAATAGAGACAGTCTTTTTAATGCTTGCTTTAGGAGGGCAAAGAGGGTGACAGTGTAGTCTCGCATATGGTACTATTAACGTCTCGATAGATGTCGGCTTATACTAATACGAAGATGGTGCACAGCAGACAACACATTTAGGGGCACGGGTTTATAATCGTAGAGTCAAATGACTTAGCCAGCAAGTTTTTTTGTCTGAAAGCTGCTCGTCCAGTCATCATATCCCTGCTTCAGCATAGTGGTGTGATTTTACGTTGAAGCAGGGATCCAGGAGTATGCGTAAGTGAAGAAAAGCCTACTGTACACTTCTAGTGTTCAAAATCTAGCATCTTAGACTCTTTGTAGAGGTAGTCCAATTTGTATGAGTGAGTTACGGCTAGTCATACAACGAGATCCTAACATATATCGAACAATGATATCGACCTCAATTTCGGCACTCAACTCCCATCCAACGAAAAACCCGCCTAAACAAGACTAATAGAGCGGCCATTGTCCACTACTATGTACTCGACCGCTATCACCGTCACGAAAGTGGGCTCACAAAGCACTCGGCATCTATCTCGTTCTCTTCTCCCCAGCGAAAGACCGTAGTAGCATAGTAGTCCCAGCCCAAGTGGCGATACAGCCGAATCGCAGCCTGGTCCTTGACGAGAGCGAGGATGAGAAGCCGCTTTCCCTTGCTACGTGCTTCTTCCTCGACAGTCCGTATGAGCTTGGTCGCAGCGCCGCGTCCACGCCTTTCTGGGTGTACGAAGAGGCGCCCGAGGACGGCGACATCTGCCTGGGGAAATCTCTCCAGCCACAGCGCAACGTTGACGTAAGTCTTAAGCGCTTTGTTCATCGCGACGTGCCCGATAATGACGCCGTTGTCCTCAGCCACCCATGCTTGATCGTCTGTCCGCAATGTTTCAAGCGCATTCTCGATGCCTTCGACGGGATACCCGCTGTCGAGGTAGACAGCTCTCATTGTTTCGACGCATGCTCGTAGGTCTTCATCTCTTCGGAGCCGTATGCTGGCCATCTGCAAGGAAGGACCGCGGGTGTATTGTTGAAGGCAGAAAATTTCAACACCCGGCCCCTAGCGTGCTAATTGTCTAGTCTAGATGCGTGAAAGTTATGGTGTATTTTTTGTTTGTTTTCTTTTCGCTCTGGCGGGGTCATTCATTGCTAGACGGCCAATAGGTAGAAATCATTAAAAGCACAACGCACCGTTATAAGACTGCACTGTCATAATGAAATAAACATGAATAATTAACTCGTGGTTGTACATAAGTATTAAACATTTGGCCACAATGCGTACCGAGTTTCGAAAGCTCCGCCAATCTCATCTCATATACAAGATAGGAACAAGATATAGACTCCTTGTATCAAATGACGCCAGCCAAGTGATCTTCTCTAGTCTACAACCGAGCAGTTGTAGAACCGTTGAAGTCAACGTGGCCTATGGTATGACACTTTATATGACGAGAGTTTGAAGGGTAAGAAGTTTCTCGTGCCTTACTCGTTGATAATTAAAACAAATGAAAATGAAAATAAAAGCACGGATATAAAATGAGCCACATAATGCACAATGGCAGAGTCCTGTTGCCCTAATTATTGTTTCTAGTTAGGTTGAAGGGTCCCAGCCTGAGGAGTCCTATTATTGTAAATGCTTTTTCCTTTTCATTCCTTGCCTTACGGCGGCTATATAATGCGACGCCAACCGGTACAAGAACGTTATTATGTTACACAAGCAGATTATAAACTCCCACGCCAACAGAATAGTCCATTACCAACGACGGCGTGCTCCCTAATGCGCACCATTTCGTCCGTTTGTGACTTCCGTCGACTTTGGCCATAGCTTTCTAGTAGGCAATGTTTTCGCTAAGCTCCCTGTTGATTGAGCCTCTGTAACGTCGTCGTACTGTTGGTCAACCGCCTGCTCAGCAAGCTTCTGTGCTTCTTTTGTCCACTCCTCTAATCGATGCTGTTCAATATGCTTGCGAAGATTTGCATCCTCCCATCGCATAGCTTCCAGCATCTTCTCTCGATACCCCTTTTCCATGTTCGTAAACCGCCGGTCCAGGGTCTGCGTGTAAACGCCGAGAGATTGTGAGGGTGCTAATCTCCGGTGCGCTAACTTGGCACTACGACTGTTTTCTACTTCGCGTTAGTTTCAAGCGTTCGGCGTGTACCGCAGGCAGACTCACGATTTGCATATAGGGTACAGTATAGTTGGAAGAGGTCTGTCTGGCCAAGAACGTCCATAGTTTCCTCGTCGTCCTTCATCGAGGTATTATTGATCGCTGTCCAATCCTCGCGTAAAAAACATCGTCTCCAAATAAGTCGCTCGGCTTGGTGGCGCTCATCCCCGTGAAGGCCATTGCTGGCCACCTGAATGGCAAGGAAGAATTGATCGGCAATGGTTTCTTTGGTCTCGGGAGGCAATGTGATCATAGTCAAGAGGTCGATTAGAGTCAGTGGGTCAAGGGCTTCGTGCTTAAGTAAACGGTTCATCGCATCTTCAAAGAGCTGAGCAAGTATCTTGTACTTTTTTGGGCATTGTAGAGCGAAAGCTGATTGAACAAGACCCGCCTCGGCAGTTTCGTCAAGGGCTGTCTTGATGACTGGGCGAATCTGGGTTTCATAAAATTCGTTCTGAATACTAATGACAGCGAGCTCCTTGTCAATAGCATCCACACGTGCATCTTCTGTAGTTCCGTTGATACTAGCCTGTTGGGCAGTTATCAATGTAGTGCTGGCAGGGCGTGATGACTCTGCCATTCGAGCCAGCTTACCAAGGCTGAGTTCAATCTTCTTGTTCCACACTTGTTGTTCCCTAGCTAGGCCGAGATCGAGAAGCGTATCGGCTGCATGGTCGATATCTTCCTCGCCAACGATATCGTTAATCCAGGATATCTTGGCTAGCTCGGGCCTTGTTCGCAAGTACACGGTCTTGTACCTCTTATCGCCCTCATACTCGAGAAGGGCGTCCACACCATAAGTTGCGAAGAGATAGTCGTAGAATGGGAAGGCGAAATCTTCGCCATAAACCTGGAAGCATTCCCGAATTTTTTCTTCCTTCTCCGCCATCCTTGACTCTATCTTAACTTGGCCCTCCGTAATATCAGAAACAGAGAGTTCGTCGCGAAGTACGTCGATTTCGCGGGTAAGCACCTCAGCCAAGGCGTGTAAAGACCTGTGACTCTCTGCAAGCTTGATGGCCGCCTCCCAATTACCCGATTGAGAGAGCGAAACGACCTTGGTGTGGCGATCCTCATTGTAAACTTCCTCATATTTTTGACCTTCGGAAATTAACTTAGGATCTCCGCTTGCCAGGCTCCATCTAGTTAATTCTTGAAGTACAGAGAGGTAAATCTCGGTCATGTATGGTAAAATTTCCCGCATTTTTCCAATGTGGCTTATTTGTTCCTCATTAAGAGACTCGGGCTCAGGCTCCTCTTTGACCCATTCGGTGACTAGCTCGACTTGACGCTTCACATTGTTAGCCACAAATTTGTTTGCAGTCCAGGGTGTGGGTAATCCTGAATAGTCGCCTTCAAGTATGCCGTGGTCGAGTTTTTCCCCTTTTAATCCGTAGAGTTCGAGATGAGTCTGTCTGAAGGTATATGCGTCGCGAATAGTGCTGTTGTAGATATCCGAAGCCTCGTATGTCAATCGCGCTAGAGCGACTGGATCCAACTTAGCTTTGGAGTTATGTTTGATAACTTGGTATGCCCAGGCAATAAACAGCTCCATCCGGTGGATGTCATGGATAAACCAATGTCTGAGCTCATCTGTCTCTCCTTTCGCTCGGTCAGGTTTTGATTTCTCTTCGGAACGAATATATTCTACAATCTCTGCCACAATGGTTTTCTTCGAGGTGGCAGGGCGCATGTGTAGAAATTCTTCGTGCCTGCGCCAGAGCGTGCTGGCAACATGCATTTTCTCAGCATTCCATATTAGCTGCCACTTGGTGCTACGGTCCAAGTTGGTACCAATGCTTTTAATATGCGCCATTATCCTGTCTAAGAACCGGCCCCGATGCTTGATATTGTCATCGAGCCTTGCCGCTAATGGTGAGAGATGAGGACCAGTTGAAGCTAGAATCTCCTCGCTCAGTGCTAAAGCAGCTTCTCCGTACTCCTTATCGCTAAAGCGTATGTTGTGCTGTACGTCAAATACGAGAGGATTGTCTTCTTTTATGCCAAAAAACACGGCCTGTTCCAATTTAGTTTTCGCGGTGAGCTTAGGAGGCATGACACTCGCAAAGCGCTGACAATCAGAAATGGCAACACGCATAGTGCCAACTCCTCGGACAAGCAGCACAGCTGTTGGATTCTTCGTCTTAATCCGAACAGGTCGTACCACATTGTCCTCAAGATCATAGATCTGGGGTTCTTCTGAGCCGGATCCTATGACTTCTAGGGTCGGGTCGTGGCGCAAGTCAACCACATCTTCAAAGGCCGCCGGCAGGACATGGTTATCTTCCATGATCTGGGAGTCGGGAGATTCGGGAGGTTGAGCAATAGAAGCCACTACAGTAGCATGATCGAAGACGAGGAAGGCAATTACGGCCGGCTTGGGTAGATATAATCGCGGCTTCGTGAGCGCATGAGGGTCCGGCGGGGTGGTAAAGCTTGATATTGTGTGAATCATACCGATATCTATCGGGTACTCGTCTGGTTGACCGTTCTGTATCACCACCTCAACTAGACTATACCGGCATAGGTGCTTGTCATCAAGTGAAGTTAATAGTAACAAGTGGTGCTGATCGTCGGATGATGATAGTTGACGCAATTTGCTCATCTCGGTATACTTAGAAGAGATGCCCTTTGGCACAAAGCAGAAGTCAATAATCTTGAATGAGTCTGATGATAGCGTACTACAGGCCTCATCCGCATGTCGAATTGCTCCGAAAACAGCATTTTGAACATCCAGTTCGGCGAGGAGATCATGATGGCCTCCACGGTGTATTCTCCAGGAGTTTATTCGACCTTTGGATGTCGCGGCCACCACAGTGCACTCGCCCTGCTTAGAAGAGCGATCAGCTCGCACGGCTGCGATATCGCCCTGAAATGCCGAGTGAGAAAGCGCATTACGTATGCTTCCTAGAAACCCGCTGCTGGAGGGACCAAGGCTAGTGCGCAGAAACTGAACCGAAACTTTGGGTCGTCCTTGTGCATCTCGTACGCTAAGATATGCGGTCCGACCACTACTAAATGCTAGGACAAAGCCTGCAGCTGCTTCCACGTTGACTAATTGGATGACACGCTCGCCAGAATACATTCCAGATATAGAATCTTCAACACCGCTTCGCTGTTGTCGCATAAAATCAAGGGTTGTGGCGCTTGAGATGGACTCCCAGTAAGTAATCTTCCCACTCGTGGGCATTACGACAACAAGTCCGGGTTCCGAACAAGATGCAGATGGAGACACAAGTAACCCAAGTGGTAAAGGATCCGTCGAGTGTTTTGACGGATAGGGGAGCGTGAACGTGAACGATTCAGGCGACAATGAGGTTGTCGCATATGGCCAGACAACAGCATGTGTATGAGTGAGGCTTAAAGCACACCCAATCGAGGTATCCACAAAGCCATGCTGGCGACCTAAAATCAATTCAGCAACATGAAGTTTGGTATATTGCTAAGAAGTCACGTACTAGTAGTGTCGAGTTTTATTCGCTCCGGGAGAGCTGGAAGTTTTCGGACTTCGAATGCAGGGTTCGTAGTCTGTGTATAGGAGTCATTAGAATTTTGATTTTTATTAATCCTAGGAGCGAAGGATTGGATTAGGCGACATAGGAACCTACCAGCAGCGTGGTGCCATCCCCTTTATGCAACCGATCACCCGGCCGGCTCTTCTTGGAGCGCACACTCAGCTCCTGTCTCGGCGCAGCCACGGGCCGCTCAATCCCATCTTGCTTGAGCCCGACAGCGGATGACTGCGTAGACTTGACCTCGTAGGTCTCGGGAGAGGCAAGGGGCTCTACAAAGGTTTGATCGGTGACTTGCGGACGGTCGGATCTGAGTCGCTTAGATTTGGGCAAGGGAAGAGAGTTGTCGGAGCTCAAGGGACGCTGTCGCCGGCGGCCGCGAGTGGTCATCGAGGTGGGAGTGCCGTTGTGGCTGTTGCTGGTAGGTGCCGGAGCAAACATGATGAATGAATTACTACAACTGCCGGGCTGCTGCCGATGACGTGGTGGTTGGTTTAGGTTGGGTTGGAGATGGAGATGGAGATGGAGATGGGAACGGAAATGGAAATGAGAGAGGCAGGTAGGGAGAAATCGACACAAGCGGCGCGTGATGGGTGGACGGGTATTGTTGCTATTAACACGTCGTGACTGGTCTAATATCGATGCGTCGATGTTTCTGGACCAGATAGGATCATGAGATCATGGCTAGAGATGGGTTATAGCTCTCCTAAGGACCGTATCACATGGGAGGGCGGTCGGGGAAACCGGACGCTGGGGGCAGGAGACGGGAAGGGAAGACGAGAAAGGATGAGGAAAGAATGCAGAAGTAGAAGCGGATGTGGATGCGATGATGGAACAACGCAACATTGACCAAGGGAAGAATTGGGAAGAATGACGAGGCCACCCAACTGGCTGCGATTGATTGGGTCTTGTTGACTGCATAGAAAAAAATACAACACACAGCGTCCCGGACCGGCTTAGTACGGCTAGTGATGTTTTGCTCCAAAATGGGGACTGGGTCCTGAATCTGAATGGGGAGGCTAAGGCTGATGGGAGCGCGCGGGCACGGGCCACCGGGGAAACCCTGCCAAAGATGCCTCGAGAGCGCCATGGAGCTGTACGTAGTTGAGAGAACCACAAAGCCGCAACGCAAGGGCTTCCGGATGGCCCAATCAGAATTCGCTATAGCTTAGGTACCCTAAGGTTATTAGCAGTATACCTAAAGTACTTAGGTACCTACCTAGGTATGTACGACCTAAATTCTAAATTACACTAACACAGGCACGTACATCCCGATATACATATATCATTGCCTTCGTCTTATAATATATACAAACAGCTATTTGCTGCGAGCCCTATACCGGCCCGAAAAAGGCGAAGACGAACCAAACAGGTTAATTAATTATCTTGGTACTCTTAACAACTGATAAAGTCGCCCGCCGCCCGCCCGACTTCCGGCACTTTCTAGGGCAGTGCTTGAAAATGAGGAGACAACTCAACATCGACACATTCTTTAACACCCCTATACTACCTTAAAATTCGCCGAAACTATACTTGGGCCGTTTTTGCGAAGGCTGCTTGGTTCATAGAGCCTGCGGTGATGAGGAGTGTACAGCACACTATGAGACGACAGATCAGTACTGTTACAATCACTGATCCTCTTGTGAAATACCAATCATTACTTGTGGCAGGATATTGCTGTCCAGACCTGGCACAGCATCGGCTGGCATTACACCTTCAGAAAGTCTATTACCGACTGAAAGATTATACTCCTTCAATTGAATATCGCACAAGACTGAGAGCACTTACGAGTGCTTTAAGTGAGCGGAAAGGGGATGATCAATCTCATCGGTTGGCGGCTGAGAGGCATCCGATACGACGAAATCCCCTCATTGCGCGCTTCTTTGCTCGAACTCAAGGTAAAGATACTCTTGCTTTAACAAGAGTCCTTAATAGCCATGAGGAGGCCATCCATATAGATTCGCCACAGGGACTTTTCCTATCCGGCGAGGTAGGCACAGGGAAGTCCATGTTACTCGATCTCCTTGCCGAGGGTCTACCTACGAGCCGCAAGAGAAGGTGGCATTTTAATACCTTTATGTTGTACACGCTATCCCAATTGGAGTGTCATAGGAAGATGTACTCTGAACTGGGAGATGAAGACCAACAATACTCGTTGCTATGGGTGGCAAAAGAAATGATCGAGAAATCTCCTATCTTATTTTTGGATGAGTTCCAACTCCCAGATAAAGCAGCGAACAAGATACTCAGTAGTCTTTTCACTGCTTTTTTCCAACTAGGTGGTGTTCTCATCGCTTCGTCTAACCGTATTCCCGAAGAGCTCGAAAATGCATCCGGTCATGAATATGTTGCACCCCCTACTGGTGGTCTGATCAGCCGGGCTTTGAGCCTAGGCAGAGCCCGTAGTAAGGGTGAATTGTTCGGCTCTTCGAGCGACTTTGCATCATTCTTAGAGGTCCTGAAAGCTCGATGTGAATTATGGCAAATGGATGGGGCCAAAGACTGGAGGCGAAGAGACTCTGATACATCCCCTAGTGATGCCACTACGAATCTGAAGCTGAAGTCTTCGTCTGTGGTTCAAACAGTAACACAGCCTGCGACGTTACTTTCAGAAAGCTTTGAAGAGCCTTCTGAAGCTGCGATGAGACCTAAGCAGTATTATCTTTTCGGCCCAGACCATGAACCGTTGTGGAACAAGGCCTTAGGCAGATATCGTGTGACGTCTGCCACCGACATTATGGCCTGGAAACCTGCGGCTATAACAGTCTATGGACGAAATATCACTATCCCACAGCAGCACAATGGAGTCGTACTGTGGAATTTCAACGATCTCGTTTCCTCATTTGGACCAGCAGACTACATCACAATGGCTAGCACATACCATACCTTCATCATCGACAACATACCGGTTCTAGTGCTTTTAAAGAAAAACGAAGCTAGAAGACTTATTACATTATTAGACGCCCTCTATGAGGCCCGATGCAAATTGATCGTCAGAGCCGCCGTTGGTCCAGACGACCTCTTCTTCCCTGACGCTCAACCTACTATGACATCAACACCCCAACGCAAAACCCCAACTTCCCATATAGGACGCGAGGAAGTTGACGCTGATGCCATACACTCCGAGACAATTGCCGAGGCTTACCAGGACCAACTGTCGCCCTTCCGACCCAACATATCCTCATACACAGACTCGAACAACACCGACTACGACCCAGATCAAGACTCCGACTTTGGCGTCGACCCTAAGAAATCTAAGGTCGACTTCAGTAACACCGGCGCATTTACAGGCGAGGACGAGCGTTTCGCTTACAAACGTGCGGCAAGCCGGCTGTGGGAGCTGTGTGGTGAGAGATGGCACTCACGCCAGGGAGAATGGTGGCAGCCATTGCCGATGGAGGCGCGGCATTGGGAAGGTGGACCAGCAACGAAGCCTCGGCCGTGGTCGCCGGACGAGAAAGTATGCGGTGATGCTACGATGGGGTCCTCAGTCGAGCTTGACGAGCCTGCCGGTCTGCAGAGGCTCAGAGTCGAGCATTTGAGGAAAACAGCAGGCCATTGGAAATAATCGAAAGCGAGTAATTCCAGTTTTCCATGTCGGGCTTGGATATAGCTTGAATCGTGTATATAAAATATCCAGACAAACGAGGCTAGAAATATTACCGCGTATCCCACCATTTATCGCTCTCTGACGCCAAAACACCATGCTCAATGCCCATGAACGCCGTGCCGTAGAGAACTGATCATGTCCACCGGTCGAATCCCCAGCACACTATGATGAGGTCCCTTTTTTCCCTTTCCTTCCTTCTTCCTTCCCAGGGTGTCACCGTCACCTCACCCTCCCGTCCAAGTTATAACGTCGCAACGCCCGGCGCCCACGCCTCTCCAATGCGCCTCATCTCGTCTCCGAATTTGCGACTCGTGATCCTCTTCGCGCCCGCCAGCACGGTCGTTTCGTCGGGATCGTAGAACGGGTTCTGGAGCAGGCGCACGTAGGCAGTCTGCACGGCGCGGAAGACGGGCTTGAGTTCGTTGTCTCTGAGTCCCACGCCTCCGATTCCTCCGGCGGAAGCCCGTCCCCCTGTCCCCGCAGCATTGTTCTTCGCTAGCCGTCCTCGCGTGTCCACCACGGCGACGAACTTCACACCCGTGTTCGTCTCGAAGCCGTATGCCGCTAGGCGATCGTCAATGGCGTGGAGCAAGCCGAAGTCTCCCGATAGCAACATGCTTCCTCCGCCCGCGCCGCCGGGGGTTGCCATGTGCCTCGAACGTGCCTCGAACACGTCGAGGGTTCCGGATAGTAGGAGGGAGAATTGCAAGGGGGTGCGCACCGGGACATAGGTCTGGGTTGCGGTGTCGTAGGACGGGAAGATGGTTATGTGAAGGGGGTTGTTCTGCATAACATCATCATCAGTACTTCATCACGTACATCGCGTTTCCCAGATGCTGCCTGGCATTGAGTGGGCTTGTTTGAGCATGCGTTCGAAAATATCGTGGGATGCGAGGAAGGGGGAAATGAATATGCGAATTCATGTCAACTGCGCAGAACGGACTTACATTGCGCCCTATGACGCCCAAACAGGCTACTGAAGGTATCGTGTTCGCCATC
This sequence comes from Xylaria sp. FL1042, assembly GCA_022495085.1. Taxonomy (NCBI): domain Eukaryota; kingdom Fungi; phylum Ascomycota; class Sordariomycetes; order Xylariales; family Xylariaceae; genus Xylaria; species Xylaria sp. FL1042. Next base: position 25,254 of record MU380428.1, read on the forward strand.
GCCGCACGCAACTACCACAGTGATGTGTCGTCGCTTCAGGGACGGGGTTTTTGGAGAAAGCTGAAGCTGTAGGTACTAGGTACTCCGTAGTAGCCTCGGTTCTTGTGCCCCACAAGCTAAGTACCTAGTGTGGGACCCTTGAGATTTCGCACTTCACCCCGCAGTTTACACTACCTACATGTACTTAATAGGTACCGCTGGGTAGCTACATTAGCCGGGATGGCAGAAAAGCATCGGTGAAGTAATATATAGTGAGTAAGAATTGGAATTTCTCCTGCGAAGAGATGTAAGGTTACATGTGCACTCAAAAATGAAGAGAGAGCCTCTAATGGAACTTAGAAAATGAGGCCAAAAAAAGAAAGAAAAGAAAACAAGAAGCTCATAGCTGGGATGGTGGTCGCCACCCTCCAGTGCGTAGACAGGTTCCATACACATAATGTATAATGCAATAGCCGTTGAGCCTTTGATGAACGCCCAACACCTCGACGGCTCCATATGCGTAGAATCTATGGTTACAAGGCGAAGTAAAACCAAGACGTGGTCAGCTAGACTATGTCAAGACGAGCCAACAGGACCTATTCCTCTTCTTCGATCAAAGACTCAGTTTTCTCCAGCCCCTTCAGGACCTCGTCTATCTCGACTGGATCTGTAATGGCAAACACACCACCTCCCTTGACTGTATCCACGCCACGCATTCCGACCTCTTTCCCGACAAGGTTTCTACCAACTTTTCCAGGCCCTATGCCGATCCATCTGCGGATTTTCTGCTCCTGGTCAAGATATTTGATGCTATCCCACCACCTGACCGTCTCGAGGCACTGTCGAGCCAGAAGTTCCTGGACATCGGCAGCGCTCGTGAAGGGTCTTGCTGTGACGTTGCTGACGCATTCCGTCACTCCGGGAAAGGATATGATGTCCTTATCCTCACGACGCTTGACACGGCTCTTGCTTGATACAAGGTCCCGCATGACATAGTACGCTGGCCACATGATGGGGCTATGAAAAGGGCTATCGCTATTGAGCTGCACGGCCCGAGGATCGTGGCCCAGGAATTGTCGCACATGCGCGATGAGCTCCTTGATCTTGTGCAGCGAGCCGCTGAGAACGATCTGGTTCTTGCTGTTTATATTCGCGATGAGGACCTGGTCGATGGGTTTTCGGGAGTCCGCACTCTCGCTACGTGTGCCAGCACTCCGGTACCCAACGAAATCGTCGATGGCCTCGACCAGAGCGGAAAGGTATTCTGGCTCAGTGACGACCGCCACCATACCGTACTCGCCGCCGTATTTCTCGCGGGCTTGTTGTGTCGCTTCTGCCATGACCTCGGCACGTCGACGCACCATGTACAGGGCGTCCTCGAACTCCAGGACCCCCGCAGCTACCAATGCAGCAAACTCCCCTAGCGAATGGCCCAGTGATACATCTACTCGTTCTTCGACTTTGAACCCGTACTCGCGCTCCAGGATTCGCAGTATGAGGATCGATGTGGCCATGATGGCGGGCTGCGCGTTCGGCGTCGCAGTCAGGACCCGATTGGTCCCGTTCTGTATTACATCCGAGAGTTTATAACCCATATAAGAGTCTATCTCATCGAGGATTGTGGAGGCAGTGTGCGGAAATGCTTCGAGCCATGGCGTTAACATGCCAACTTTCTGCACACCCTGGCCTACATGCAAAGGGAAAAGAAAGGTCAGTCGGTCAGTCAGCCGTAAAAGGACGCTGGTCGAAACGCTCCAGCGTGCACGTCACTACTGACCAGGGAAGAAAATGGCGGTTCGCGGCCGCGGCGTGTTCACCGTGGAGCCATGTCGCTGATGGCCAGGCGGGTGTTGTATCGGAATGGATGCTGCGGCGCTAATGAGAGGTGCCGACGGACGTAGAGACAGGGCCCGAACGCTGATCGAGGTAACAGCTGTTCGGGCAGGCCAGCAACAGAGCGGGGATACAAGCGTACTCATCACCAGCTAGAAAGGAGCTGCAAAGGAGCTGCAAAAGAGCTGCGGCAAAGATGACTCCCGCTCATCCAAGTTGGATCCGACTCTAGGGTTGGTGCACGATTGAGAACTAAGTACGGTGGAATGAGGTAAGTTTCGCGGATCATGCCGGTCTTGATGTATGGAGGGCGTTTCCTGCACTGGAATAGCCACTGTCCCTGTTCCTGGCGCTACCTAACCTACTTGCCTACATGTACCTATGTATCCTGAAGGCCGGTGTTTCCCCAACTTCCCTACATCCGGCATCTGATGACTGGTGACTACCTGGTAACTGGTTTGGTCAAGACAACTAACTCCCTGTATGTACCTTGCCATACTACCTAAGTGTAGGTAATCAATCATACCTACTAATCCATGGAACGCTTGCCTGACCCTGGTTCACCCGAATCTAAATCCGAGCGATCCCCCGTTTGTCTGTGCGGCAGCAATGAGTTGCTCTGATGAATCTATTTACCTACATGCACCTATGCTACTTGTTGCTGGGTACATGTAGTACCTAGTAGTAGAGTACCTAACCTGCTTGTTCACTGTATAAGTACCTAAGTACTACCTACCTACCTACCTAGGTACCTACCTACATATGTAGGTACGCTATAGGTAGTGCGGGCATTTGTTCTATACCTTAAGTACTTAGGTAAGTACTTACTTAGTATGTAGGGCAACCTTGAACCAAACCGACTTCCTAAGTTAGAGGGTATAATCGAAGCGGCATGCAGTCAACATTGATGTAATAGTAGAATAACCATCTATGTACCACCTAGGGAATATATAGGTAGGTTCGGAATAGTAGTAGCCAAAGCAAGCCTCAGTTAGCTAACCGCCTCCTATCTCGTCTTTTAGTAGATAGAACTCTGACAACTAACGTGCTTCTAACCACCATCCCACCAACGCCAATTTGTATGCAATGCTAACGTCCCTCAAGAAAAGGAATGAGGGCGCCCAACCAATTATGCCTACATTAACATCGTATCTCGACGCCTCCTTTACTTATGGTGAGGTACTTGACGCCCTTGTACGGTTTGACTCCTTCTCCTAGACCGCGACTTTTTCTGGGATCAATAACGATGCTTTCAACCTTAATCCCACTGGGAACCCAGCCCTTGACAGAAAAGCTCACTGACGCAGAACTGGGCATAAGAATTTTATTCTGTGCCACCCTTCTTATATCTCGCTCCTCTTCCGACCCCTTCGCTTGCTCTTTTGGTTGGTGTGCTGTGGAGCCCTGGTATGGCTCATCGTAAGAATAGTCCTTACCAAACCCGAATCCATTAGGGTCTTCTTCGACATCGTCGTCTGCTAGTGGCCCTGCAACCGTACACCGGAGACCAAAATACGATGTACCTGCCGAGAGCTCCTTGCCTGGTATATGCCACTCCAGGAGGTTGTCTCCAGGGCTATAGCTAGCATCTCCTCTACTGGGTCGCACATCAGAGAGATTCCTGACATCTGACGGAAGTGGTACCGATACGACCACATCTTGAAGCAAGGGAGATGCTGCGGTGCCAGCATGTGGCCCGCCAAAGCCTCTTCCACCGGTCCCTCCTCCCCTAGAAGGACCGCCTATTGACTGGCCAGTGGGACCGAAATTTTTGTGTATGTTTAAACGAACTTCAAAATCGGAACCTACTGATCCAAGGCCCGTCTTAACCTCTATACTTACTGGCAATTTTAAATTTTGGCTCATGTTGCTAGTCTTGCTACTAGTCACAGGCAACAGATCGACTTCGTAACCAGCGAGGATAAACCGTCCATCGGGAGGTATGAAGCTAAGTTCTCCTGGATTATCTTTCCAGCGATTCAACCGAACGCAGGGATGAAACACTGGCAATTCCATAATACTCTTCAGGTTATGCTTCCCAGATGGCCCAGTGAGATTTACGGCTATATCCGGGACACCTGATACCTTAGATGTGAAAGCAATAGTACCATTTGCGAAAGCCGCGATGGGTCGGCCCGATGGTGCTAGTGTAACGGACAGCGTCTCTACAACATCTGCGTAAAGCTCGTTCGACGTATGACGCACATTGGCTCGTCTCCATGGTAACGACGGACCATTTTGAGCGATCAGAGAGGTAGTGCCGGAATTGGTGAGCGGTTTGGTGGGTAGACTGATGCTTCCTAGTAATTTTCCTAGAAGGCCCTCCACTTCTACCACGTCTCTCAAAGCGTTCGGCTCGGTAGTGCTAATGGTGCCGGCATCGCACATCTCAGTAAGAATCTGGGCAACGACATCATAATTTGCTTCGATCTTGTGCGCGAGAATGGGTGCGCCGAGGAATTCCTCTAAGGCGTCGATCACACGGTGAAGGAACTCGAGAACCAGTAGAGGTTCAATATCGGAAGATGCAGTCGCTAGGTAGAGAAGATTTGCATGGTCGAGGCTAAATACGAGAGTAGGAGGATTGGTATTGGATAAGTAGATTAAGTTGGGCCGTGGTGCTGGATATTCGAGGTACAGAGGTAGTAGATGAGTTGCGGAGAGCGGTCGAGAGGTATAGGTATGGGAGAGGATCGCGCGCCTACCAGCGCATTGTTAGTTAGCAAGGGCGTGTATTTGAGGACTTGATAAGGGAAGCGCCCGGCGATCCACTAACTTGTGCTCATCGTAGATGTGCAGCGCCTCAATTACGCTGTTCATGGTCGATGGCTCGTGAACAGGTTGTTAGACGAGCTATTCCACCAAGAGGGGCAGATAGGTACAGGGAGTCAAGAGGCACAGCGACGTTAAAATACTTAACAGTAAGGTAGGTACCTACTTAGGTAATGTGGGGCTCAACTAGGACCCACTAAACAGCTTGCCTAGTACAGAGGCTAGAGCACTCAGTAGCGGGGTCCCTCATCTGTACCTTGAGTCTAGAAATTTTTAATTTTTTTAGGTAGCTGCTTATCAAGGGAGTTGATTGAAACAACCTCTCACATCGAAGGTGAACAATTCGATCGACCGAAAGATCGCGCCCAACGGTTCCTAGCGCTTTCCCAGGCCTTCGTCAAGCAAGGAATTGTAGCCCAGCAATGGCTGGCTCTGGCAGTACCACGTCTTCTATGACCTCGACTTCGCATACCCTCACCAATGCGCCGTCGCTAAGCTTTTTATCCGCCCTCACCGACCCTGCAAAACCTTCTAGTGGCATGGAGATGTTGGCACTTTTCGAAGCTATCAAGGCTGGCAACCGCCACGACTTTCTACAGCCATCGGCTTTGCTTCCGAACGCTTCTATTCAGCTTGCAAAGGTTACTCTAGATGCATACGCCAGTCAACTAAGCGACGAACAACAGCAACGCCAAAAAGAAGCAAACAAAAAGAGAAAACGTGCTGATCAGAGCCGCCGCCCGATCGAAGTTCTTAAAGTCAGAAAATTACATGTCGACGGCTTTGAGAGCGGTCAGATCTGGCAACAGGCAAAAAGGATCATTACAAGTACTCTGCAAGATGCCGAGCAAATGCTTCAAGATCTAGGAGATCGTAATGGAATTCAAATGAACGGTGTTAATCATATAAAGGATCCGTCGGAGCCAGATGGAAGCGACCTTGATAATGCTTCCGGTCCGAGTGACGAGGATTCAATTGGAGAAATCGACGAGGAGGATGAAGAGGACGAATTTGAGGATGAATTATCCGGCGGTGAGCCTGAAGATAATGCTAGCCTACTAGAGGATGACGATGAGGCTATAAGCGAAGATGTAAAGGAGAGGGAAGAAGGCGATCTAGACGAAGATGAAGAAGACGACCCCGAGCCACTGGTTGAGGACCCAAACGGTTTGAATGATGGTTTTTTCTCAATTGACGAGTTCAACAAACAGACACAAATGTGGGAAGATGCCGATGCTAGAGCAGATCCTAATGTCGACCAAGAAAGTGAAGATGAGGAACTCGATTGGCATGCGAACCCTCTCTCCACAAAACAGTCCACCACAAACAGCAAGTCAAAGAAGCCGAAAGGGCTCGGAGATGATGAAGACGACGAAATGCATTCTAGCTTTGGGGGTGATGATGATGACAACGACGACGACGATGAAGGCGGTCCCACCTTTGGCAACATGGATCTAGATGCTCCAGAAGGTGACAGTGGAATGGAGGACGAGATGGGCGCAGAAGATAGCACGAATGAGGACAACGCCAATGACATCTTCTATAAGGACTTTTTTGCACCACCACGGCGCAAGGGGGCCAAACAGAGCAGGCCGCGCAAGCTTACTACTGCAGAGCAGCACGGTCCGGCGGAGGAAGAAGTTGAACGTGCGATAGCAGACGTCCGCCGTGACTTATTTGAGGACGAATCGGAGCGTGAAGATTCCGAAGACGCACTTTCAGATGTATCTGCAGGAGATCCCAAGTCGAGGCGGTCTACACATGAGAGGAGGCAGGCCAAATTAGCCGAAGAAATCCGCAAGCTGGAAGCAGCCAACGTGGCAAAGAAGGACTGGACTATGTCAGGTGAGGCCAGGGCCGTTGAGCGTCCCTTGAACTCTCTTCTAGAAGAAGACCTCGACTTTGAGCATGCGGGAAAGCCCGTCCCCGTTATCACCCCTGATGTCAACGAAAGCATTGAGGATCTCATCAAGCGGCGTATATTAGCAAGAGAATTTGACGAAGTGATCCGACGAAGACCCGATGCCGCAGAATTCTCATCCAACACGCGTCGTGGGCTTGTCAACGTAGACGACACTAAATCAAAACAGGGCTTGGCTGAGATCTACGAAGAGGAACACATTAAGAACGCCAATCCAGATTCCTACGTCAGCAAATCAGAGGAGAAGCTCCGGAAGGAAGAAAAGGAGATTGAACAGATATGGAAAGAAATTAGCTCTAAGCTTGACGCCCTCAGCAGCTGGCATTACAGGCCGAAGCCCGCAGCTCCTACGCTGACGATAGTGCCGGATGTTGCAACTATCAGTATGGAAGACGCACAACCAACAACGGCACAGGGCGTTGGCGGTGGCGACAACACACTAGCTCCGCAGGAAATTTACAAAGCAAGCAAGGATAACGCAGAAAAGGGTGAAGTTGTCAGCAAGAGTGGCCTACCCATCGCTAAACAAGAGATGAACCGCGAAGATAAGACAAGGAAACGCCGCCGCGAAAAAGAGAGGATCCGTAAAGCAGGTGGCCTTGAAAGCAAGCAGCCGCAGAATGCGAAGGCGCAGCAACGCAAAGAGACACTTAGTGATCTCAGGAAGGGCGGTGTCAAAGTCATTAATAAGAAAGGTGAGGTGGTGGACTTTGATGGTAATAAGGCTAAGACTGTAAAGGCTGCCTCGAGTGGTATTTTTAAACTATAGGCGGCTGATTGACGCAGTAACGTTGATCAGTTGAAACAACCACCCCCGGTATATTACGGCCCATCAATGTCAATCAGGCTTCCAACACTGTGATGTTTGGGGAGTAATACCCCATGTTTGAATTATCATTTAGGGTTATCTTCAGACTATAAATAAAAGGCCCTTATTATTCTCCGGAGGCCTAGCGCAATCAAATTCTACCTGGTATGCGAAGGACCCGGCCAGTTTGAGCACATAGAGGACCCAGGTAAATTCACCCAGTTAAGACCGACGGTTCAAACATGACTTGTATGCGTTTGAAGCCCAACTCCATTCATGTATTACGGCCATTTAAAAAGCCTCTTAATGCATCTATAGCCGTCAAAAAGAAGATGCTAGAACGTACTACTCGTACTACTATGTACGGAGTACGGAGTATAAGATGTACATATTATATCGCATGGGCCGAGGTACAGGGCAGGTCACACCTCCAGGGGTTAGTCGAAGCTTGGGCCACCTTGGCATCGCTCGACTCTAGATCGAAGAGTTAGATTCGGTGAATTTTATCGCGAAAAACGTCAACATTTTCAATTGCGCATCCAACCCAGCAGCATGGCGAAGGACAAAGTCCCGTCCATGGGCTCGCTCGACAAGCCGGAAAGCCTCGACGAGCTCCTCAAGCAAGACCGGGGCGAAGACTGCCTGCCATGCCGAATTGTAGGTTAGTACTCGCCTCGCTCCTTGCTGCCCTGGCCCCTCCCCAGCCACGCTTCGGTTACCTGCAACGCCTGAGGTCGGAAGAGTGCAAGTTTTCCGGCCGAGCCTCGGTTCGGAATGCATAGGGCTGACAGTTTCCTACGTCTGACAGGCGGCGGTGCATTCATCGGTCTCGCAGCGTACAGCTACTTCTCCGGCAACGCGCAACTCGAACGCCAACGAGCCCAGATCCTAACGAGCAAGTCCATGTTCGGCATGCGTAGCCGTAGGTTTGGCGTTGCGACGACGTCACTGGGCCTGGCATGGTTAGGCATCTGGAGGCTATTCTTGTAAAGAGACGACTAGACCGGGAAAATGAAACGGCAACCTTTCTGGATATCGACAAAAAAAACAAAGCGAGAAGACACTCTCTACTCTTGCGTTACACACGCGCCCGGCGGCCACGGAAACCCGCTCTGTATGCTATAATCTCGATATATGACCGCAGTGGATTGTACAATAGACGCCCCAGGCGGTATTCCGGCCGTGCGGTGATTTTCAGGAAGCAAGAACAAGAATATGCTTGTGTTGAAGAAGGTTTGAATGCCAAGTGCGTCATGCACTCGCTACGGCTCGCGGGCATAATGTATACCATTATCATACCTACTACCTCCAAAACGAGATATATTCATTCATACGCATTCGCACAGCAGCATATCATATCATCATGCGGTGAGAATACATTACATGTCTGCAGAATATTTCATATCTTGAAAGTTCCGAGTAATCCTATACGACCTCAGCTCGGTCTAGAAATGCTCGGGCAGTATTCGGCATGGAAGAGACCGGCGAGGTAGTGACATCTCAAATGGAGGAAGAGGATTGTGTCACCTCTGTGGCGGCCATTGTCTTCAATAGCGTGCACGGAATGGCGCTGGATAATATAGCGCTGAAGAGCTTCAATCCCGATCTAGAAGTGTCATAAGTGGAATGCCTTCGCGGTAATGCAAGGGGGTCGTTCGCTCAAGCCTTATCAGGACCACCTCTAGATAGCTTTTATACAATGGAAGTAATACACATACAAAGGATGGAAATATTGCAAGTTTGCGCAAGAAACAAACCGATGTAATTTTCAGTGAATTAAAATGTGTAATTACGTACTACAGGTACGTGACAGGCAGACATTCCAGAGTGCCGGTATCTTTTTATCGTTACCTATCCACTGGTATACTTACAGTAGGTACCTACACCTGGTAGTATAAGGTACTCTTAGAACCGTGAACAAGTGCCAGCCGGCAGCTGACGACCACGTCATTGGGCCATGGACGTGATCACGACGCGATCTAAAAGACCATGAACGTGTCAGTTTCAAAACTGGGCTCGGTTTGATTGGGAGACAATCTATCGGAAGCAATAGCATGAAGTCTTAACAAAACAATGCGAGGAGAATCCATTCATCGAAAATAAGGAGCTCTGGTTGGTTCGCGATTGAGATGGCTAGGGTCCAGTCCATTTTAGCGGTAGTTCCACCTATCTAGGACATTTCCCTTTACGGCCTGTTTTTGAAGGAGGCCCTATTTTGCTTGGCGAGTCAATCTTCTACTGTACTTGATCCCCGGGAAAGGGGCCAGGGGTTCGGATGGAGGACCCTCAGCCGAGCTATTCTACTAACCGCTTTTAGTGGGTTCCGGCCACCCCCCCCATTTAACACACTTTTTTTAACCCTTAATTTCCTTTACTTATTATAAACAAGTCTTAATTTATATATAAACATATTTATTTTAAGAGGTAAAATAAGTAGCATTTAAAATAATTTTAATAAGTATATTAAGCAGGCTATAACTTATATTTTAAATAATAAATTTAAAGCTTTTATAACGCGTTAATATAATATTAGCTGTTTTATTAAGTGGTTAAAAGGTATAATATTATATATAAACAAATAGGTGAAATAAATAACTATATTTATTAATTTATTTAGCTAAATAATAAAAAAGTAAAACCTTTATATAAAAAATTTTCTTTAAAAAAAAAAAATTTGCATATATATACCGCTTAATTAGTTAAGCCGGTAAATTAATTTAACTTATATATAAATAGCTTTATATATAACTAAAAGTAATAGCTTTATATATAGTTAATATTAATATTTTAACACTAGCTTTTTTTTTTTTTAACTACGATATGCTTTTATATAATTATTAAAAAATATAAAAAACTATAAACGTAAAAAAATAATAACTATATTATATAATTAAGCTATAGCTAATAAAATTGCCTTAATAATATATTAAATTATTATTTTTACTATATATATATTATGTTATAAAATATTTTACGTGCGCAAAAAAAAAAGCTAGTTTATAAATACTTTTTATATATAACTTTTTTAAGTAATTTATAAATGCTTTTTATATATAACTTTTTTAAGCATTTTATAAGTGCTTATTATATATAACTTTTTTTTTATATATAACTTCTTTTAGCGCTTTTATAGGTTTACCTTTATAATTTATAAATAAACCACTTTTATACCTATTTTTTTTTTTTATACGTATATATATATATTATATATATGCCTTTCCGCTATTATTTTCAAGGCCGTACTAATAAAAATAATTATATGTAATAATAATAGCAATAATAATAGTAGCAGCAGTATTATTAGCAGCAGCAATATTATTATTATTATTATTATTATTATATATAAAGTTTTTTATTATTTAAAGCGTTATATTAACAGCAAAATATATAAAATTATTAGCAGCAGTAATAGTAATAATATATTTGCTGCCGCTTTTGCTTTTGCTGCTAGTTGCTTGCGCTTTACGCTTTTACCGCTTAATAAAATCGCCTGGTTTAAAAACTTTATTTATATGCTTAATAATAGCGCTATTAAAAAATACCGCTTTTTTATAAAAACTCTAGCTTGCTAAGCTTTTATATAAGCTTTATATATAAATATATATATTTTTTTTATTTTGCTTTTTATATAAATAATTTTTAATATATTTTTTTATTAATATATTTTATTATATAATAATAAAAAAAAAGCATTATTATTGCCGCTTTTTTTACTAATATTATATTTAAAATATTATATAATTATAACTTAGCTAATATTTAAGCAAAACTTATTTATTAAAAAAAATATTTTTAAGCTATTTTAATTTAAAATTATAAAATTATAGTGCTTAATAAATATATTAATAATTTACGCAGCAGTTATTATAATTATAATAATATATTTTTTAAAGTTTATTATTATATTTTTAGCTTTTAAAATAGCGCTTATATTATTTATATTTAATATTTATATAATATATATTATTTAGTTTATAATTAAAAAAATAATAATTTTACTTATATAATATTTTAAGCCTTTTAAAATATAAATAAAAATTTTATTATTTTTTTATACTTTTTTTTTTTTTTAATACTTATATATAATATTTTACTTAATATTTATATATAATATCTTTTTTAACATTTATATATAATATTTGCTTTTTTTATTATAATTTAGTTATTAGCTACCTTTTATTATATAAGCATATTTTTTATAGTTTTTTAATAAATATTTTAACTTATATAAGCAGCTTATTTATAAAAATTAAAGTTTTTAACGCTTAGTTTAATATATACTTAATAAATATATTTATTAAATTATTTTTATTATTAATTTATTATATTTTAAAGATTTTTTTTTTTATATAATTTTTAAAAAAATATAATATTAATTATTAATTTTTTTTTTATATTATTTTTAGCTTAATTAAATAATTATATAATAATTTTAAGTTTAAGCATAAAATAACTAAAATTAAAAATAAATTAAATATTTTTATAATCTTTTAAAAAGTTATATAAAAAGCAATAATATTATTAAAACTATTTATTATATTATATAATTTACTAGCTAAAACGCTTTATATAACGCGTTTATATTTATTTAAGTTTTAATATATAATATTATTTTTAATTTTAAAATCTAAGTTTATTATATTTTTTATATAAGTCTTAACTATTAATATAATAATAAATTTAAATTAAAACATTATATTTAAATTATTAGCAAATAAGCTATTTATAAAAATAAATAGCTTTATATAATTAAAATTAAAAAAAATAAATATAAGTCTTTAATTTAAATTATTTATTTATTATTTAATTTATTTATTTAATGCTTTAATATTATATAACTATAAATTAATTATTTAAACTATAATAATAAAATTATATATAGCTTTTAATTAATATATATTATTAATATATATATTTTAAGCTTATTAAAAAATATAAGCTTAAATAAATTTTTTTATATAATAATTAACTTTAGCTAAATCTTTAGCTTGGCTTTTTTAAATTATTATAATATTATTTTTATATAAAAAAATCTTTTTACTATTAAACTTAATAAAATAATTAAAAAATAAAATCTTTTTTAGCTTTATATAAAATTTTGTTTATTTAAACTTTTTTTTTTTACGCAATAAAAACTTTAGCGTTATAAAGCTTAAAATATTATCTGTTTATATTTTAATAATCTTAAAAATATTTAAGCTATTATATATAAACAGTAAGCATAAATTATATATAAATATTTATATTTTAAATTTTTTTTTATAATATTAATAATAAGTTTTAAATTAATATAGCTTAAACTTAGCTAGGCTATAAAAAAATTATATAATATATAAAATAATCTTTAAAAAATATTTATTTTTTAGCTTTAAAAATAAATAAGCATAAATATTATATAATAGCTTATTTTTTAATTAAATATAAGCTTAAATAATATTTTTAAGCTTGTATAATATTTTAAAGTTTTATATAAAAATAAATTTAAAAGCTAATATTAATTGTTAACTTATTTATTAAATTATTAATAATTAAATAAAAACTATGCTTTTTTTAATATTATTATATTTTTATATAACTAGCTTTAATTTTTTATATAGCTTAATATTTTTTTTTTTTATTTTTTATATAAAGCAAGATTTAAAAATATATTTTTTTTTATATATATTTAAGTTATACGCAATAAATTTAAAAATATTTCGTATAATAAGCTTGTTAATTTTTATTATATTTAATTTTTTAAATATTTTTTTAAAGGTTATAATAATTTTATTTATATAAAGCTTAATAGCTAGCTTAAAAGCTTGTTATTTTTTTAAAGTTAAAAAGATTTAAACTGTTTTACTTTTATATAATAAATAAATAGCAGGTTTTTTTTTTAGCTAGCCGCGTTTTTTTTACGCTATTATTAGCTATATTAATTATATGTTATTATTTTTTAAGTCTTTTTTCTAAGCATTTATTATGTGATAATATAGCTTAACTTATATATATTAAAAGTAGATCAAGCTATTAATTAAAGCAATAATTATATTTGATTTTTTAATTGTTTTAATTTTATATAGTTTTTTTTATTTTTTTTTTTTATATAAAAATTTTATTATAAAATAAAAAAATAAATATATTATATAATAATAAACTATTTTATTTTTTAATCGCATAGCTAATTTTAATTTTTATATAGTTTTTATATAATATTTTTATTATTTTTTAAACAGCAGCTTCTTTTTATATAAAAGCTAAAAAAAAAAAAAAATCTTTATTAATATAAAAATATATTTTAAAAATAAAAAAAATTAATATAAAGCTATTTAGCTTAGCTATATTATTTAGCACTTTTATTGCTATTTATAAAATTAATTTATTATTTATATATATATTAATTTCTTTTTAAAAAATATTATATATATATTTTAATAGTTTATATGCTTATTTTACTTTTTTAACTATTTAATATATTTTAATAAGCATTTTTTAATATTATACGCTTATTATTTTCGCGTAGTTTTAAAATTTATTTAATAAAAAATTAGTTTTAAAATTATATATAATAATATTTAAAAGTTTTTAATAAATATTAATCTAGTATTTATATAATATTTTTTAAATATTTTATATAAATATTAACTTTAAAAAAATAGCTGCTTAAAATAATATTATAATATTAATAATATATAATATAAACCTATTATTTATTTATATAATATTTATTATTATTTTATAGTTAAATTTATAATTGTTTTTAATTATAAACTTAAAATAATATAATATTTTTATTAAGTGGCTAAAGGGTATAATATTATATATAAATAAATGGGTGAAATAAATGATTATATTTATTAATTTATTTAGCTAAGTAATAAAAAGATAAAACCTTTATATAAAGAATTTTTTTTAAAAAAAAGAATTTTACGTACGTATACTGCTTAATTAGTTAAGCCGGTAGGTTAGTTTAACCTATATATAAATAGCTTTATATATAATTAAAAGCAGTAGCTTTATATATAGTTAATACTAGTATTTTAACACTAGCTTTTTTTTTTTTTAACTGCGATATACTTTTATATAACTACTAGAAAATATAAAAAACTATAAATATAAAAAAATAATAGCTATATTATATAGCTAACTTATAGCTAATAAAATTGCTTTAATAATATATTAAATTACTGTTTTTATTATATATATATTATATTATAAAATGTTTTTACGCGCGCAAAAAAAAAGGCTAGTTTATAAATACTTTTTATATATAATTTTTTTAAGCAATTTGCAAATACTTTTTATATATAATTTTTTTAAGCACTTTATAAATGCTTGCTATATATAACTTTTTTTTTATATATAACTTCTTTTAGCACTTTTATAGGTTTGTTTTTATAGTTTATAAATAAACTACTTTTATGCCTATTTTTTTTTTTTTTTTTTTTTTTGTACGCATATATATACGCATATATATATATATATATATATGTTATACGTATGCCTTTCTGCTGTTATTTTCGAGGCTATATTAATAAAAATAATTATATAAAGCAGTAGCAGTAATAATAATAATAACAATAATATTATTAATAGCAGCAGTATTATTATTATTATTATTATTATTATTATTATATATAAAGCTTTTTATTATTTAAAATGTTATATTAATAGTAAAACAAGTAAAATTATTAATAGTAGTAATAGTAATAATATATTTGCTGCTACTTTTATTTTTACTGCCGGTTATTTATATTTTGCGCTTTTGCTGCTTAATAAGATCGCCTAGTTTAGCAACTTTATTTATATGCTCGATAATAATACTATTAAAAAGTACTATTTTTTTATAAAGACTTTAGCTTGCTAAATATTTATATAAGCTTTATATATAAATATATATATTTTTTTTATTTTATTTTTTATATAAATAGTTTTTAATATATTTTTTTATTAATATATTTTATTATATAATAGCAAGAAAAAAATATTATTGCTGCCGCTTTTTTTATTAATATTATATTTAAAATATTATACAATAATAACTTAGCTAATGTTTAAATAAAATTTATTTATTAAAAAAAATATTTTTAGGCTATTTTAGTTTAAAGTTATAAAGCTATAATATTTAATAAATATATTAATAGTTTACGCAGCAGCTATTATAGTTATAATAGTACGCTTTTTAAAGTTTATTATTATATTTTTAGCTTTTAAAATAATATTTATATTATATATATTTAGCGTTTATATAGCGTATATTATTTAATTTATAGTTAAAAAAATAATAGTTTTGCTTATATAATATTTTAAGCTTTTTAAAATATAAATAAAAATTTTATTGTTTTTTTATGCTTTTTTTTT
>MU380429.1:8434-40528 GCA_022495085.1 Xylaria sp. FL1042
AAAAAAAAAAAAAAAAAAAAAAAAAAAAAAAAAAAGAAAAATTTAATTATGCTAAAGTTAGGCCTGTTATATAAGAAAAAAAACTTGCGTTGTTTTAAGTTTTAATAAAAAGAAAAAAAAAGAAAAAAAAAAAAAAATAAAAAAAAAATAAGCGTTTATATAAGATTAATAAAATATAGCCGTAGCTTTGCTTTTTTTTATAACTTTTACTTTTTTAAATCTTATAATTATTTAGTTTTATATAAATAATTATTTTTAAGCTATTTAGGTTTTAATATTTTTTTTTTTTATATATAATTTATTTTTAAAAATAATATTTTTAATTTATAAATGCTTTTATTTATATAATAAACTTATTATATAAAATTAGCTGTTTAAGTGTTATATTTAAAGGTTTTTTTATATAAGCGCTTGCTGCGTTATTTTTACTGCTAACTTATTATATTTTAAAAATCTTTTTATTTTTATATGTTTTATAAATTAATATAATATTAATTATAAGCTATTTTTTTTAAATTATATCTAGCTTTATTAAATATTTATATTATAATTTTAAGTTTAAATAAATAACTATAAATATTAGCAGCAACTTTAGCGCTTTTAAAATTTTTTATATAATAATATTTAAGCGTAATAGCTAAGTTAAATCTAGCTATTATATTATATAGCTTGCTAGCTAAAACCTTTTTTATAACTTGTTTATTTTTAGCTAAAGTTAAACTTTAATAGATAATATTATTATTATTTTAAATTATTTATAAACTAGCTGTTTATATAAGTTTTAATAGCTAGCATTATTAAAAATTTTAGCTGCAATGTTATATTTTTATTATTAGCAAAAGATTTATTAGTAAAAATAAATAGCTAGCTTTATATATATAAGTTAGCTTAAATAAAATATATTAAAGTTTTTAGTTTAGATTATTAATTTATTAAGCTAATTAATTATATGTTTATTTAATTTTTTGATTTTTTTTACTACTAGCTTTTTAACTTAAGCAGCAATTAAAAAGTTATATAAAGCTTTAAGCTAATATATTAAAATATTATATACGCGGCGCCCGCTAAGCAATAAACTTTTAAGCAGTATTATTAATATCGCTAGCATTAAAAGTTAATTATATAAAACTATTTTGCTTGTTTTTTTTGCGTAAACTAAGTTTTACTATTATTTAACTATTAAATTTTTTTATTATTAAACTTTAAAAAAAGGTTTTTAAAACTAGAGTTTTTATAAGCTTTGCGTAAAAGTTTGCTTTTTTTAGTTTTTTTTATTTTTAATAAAAAAAAGCTAAGAGTTATAAAGCTAATAATATTATCTGCTTAAAGCGCAGTAATACTAAAAGTTTTACTGCTTTTATATATATTAAAAAAGCATAAATTATATAAAAATATTTTTATTTAAGGTTTTTTTTTATAATATGTTTAATATATTTTAAACTAATATAAGCTTAATTTTGCTAGGCTATAAAATAATTAATAATATAACTTTAAACAAAGTTTTCGCTTATTAAATATTTATATACGATTTTTTTTAAAAGCTTTATATAAATTATATAAGCTAGCTTATTAATATTAAATAAATTATATATAAGCTTATATAATATTTTTTATATTTTATTTTATATATTAAAAGATTATATAATAAATAAGCTTAATATTAATAATAGTTATTAATTTATTTATTAAATTATTAGCAATTATATAAATATAATGCTTTTTTTTTATTGCTATATTTTTAAACTATATATTTTAATTTTTTATACGGCCTAGCTGGTTTTTTTTTTAACCTTTTATATAAATTTTAATTTTAAAATTTTAGCCTGCTTTATTAAATATAGCTTAAGGTTATATACTGCGCAGCTTTTAATATTTCTTGCGCTATTAGTTAATTAATTTTTACAGCGTTTAGCTTTTTAAATAAAAAGCTTAAAGCGTTAATTTTGCTGTTTTTTTTAAAATTATATAGCTAGCTTATAATTATTTTTTTTTTTAAATTAATTAATTAATAAGCTAGCGTTTATATAAAAACAAAAATATTTTTTATTATATATATAAAAGCTTACTTTTTTTAACGTATTATATAATATTTTTTTTAAGCAGCTATGCTTTATAAGCTTATTTATTTTAAATAAGCATTAAGCGTTTATATTGTTTAGCTAGCTTTTTTATTAAAATATTAGCGTTTTTATATTATTTTTTTATTTTGCGTGCGCTAAGATTTTATTAGTTTATTTATTATATTAATAGTTATTATATAATTTTTAATTATAACTATATAATATAAGCTTGTTTAGCTTTTATTTTTTTGCTAAGCTATATTTTTATTTTTAAGCGGTATATTTAATATATTATATATATTTAAGCTGTCGCAGATATTAATTGCGCAGTTAATATTTATTTTAATTTTTATTATATAAAGCGTTTTTATTGCTAAATAAGCTACTTTTGCTTATATAATTATATTTAATAATAGCGCTAAATTTTAGTTTATTTTAAAATTTGTTTTAAATTTTAATAAAATAAATTATAAAGCTATTTAAGCCAGCTATATTATTTAACGCTTAAATCGCTATTTAAAAAATAGTTTTATTATTTTATATAATAGCTAGTTTTTTTAAGCAAGGTTTTATTTATATAATAAAAAAGTATATATACGCGTGCGCGTGCTATTTTATTAATAGTTTAATAAGCTTTAATTAGTATTTTTATATATAATGTTTTTATAATTTATGTAAAGTATTAAGATTTATTTAATATAAAATTTATATTTAAGCTATATGCAATTAAATTAGGCAGCTTTTAATATATATATATTTAATAGCAGCAAAAAGCGTTTTAAATATTTTACGCGTAAAAAGCAATCTTAAAAATATTGCAGCTTAAAATAAAATATTTAAGTTAATAATATAATAAAATATTTTTATTTTTTAAATATATAAAATTTAAAACTATTTTATAATTAAATATGCTATTATTTTTAATTAAAAATTTAAATTTTTAAAAAGCTAAGTTAAATAATTAGTAGTAATAATATATTTTTTATATTGCGCGAATAGTTTTTTTGCTTACGTTTAAATGTTTTACGTTTTAAAATAGCTAATATAACGTTTTTATATAAGCGTGCTTAAAACATCGGTATAAATATTTTAACTTTTTTTTTTTTAGTAAAATTACGCGCTTTTTTATATAAGCTTAGCTTAAATTAAAAAAAACATGTTTTTATTTTTATATAACTAAAATTATCGATTTATTTAGTTATATAATAACCCCTTTAACGTTATTATAATAAATATTTATATAGTTTAGTCCGCGTCGCTTAAAAAAAATAAAAACAATATATTAGCTTTTATATTATAAAATTATATGCAGTTAACGCTTGTTTTAATTTCTGCTAGGCTAATTATATTTAAGCTTTTTGCGTTATTAAATTATATAATAGTTAATTTTTTAGTTTAGTTAATTTTAATATTTAGGTTTTTTTATATAAAGCTTTTAAGTTATAGCTTGTTTATAATTAAAACTTATATAGCTTTAATATTTTAAATAATATTTTAAAAAGTTAAGCTATATTAATTTTATAATATAAACTAGTTTAAGGCTTTAATATTATAAATTTTTTTATATAAAAAGTTATAATAATTTTAGTAATAAATAGCTTAGCTTATTATATAAGAAAAAAAAAAACTTATTATAAGCTAATTTATTTATAATAAGCGGTTTATTATATATATAAACAAAGTATTATTATTAATATTTAAAAGCCTTAAGTTATTTTACGCGCTATTTTTTTTTTCTTATTTGCTTTTATAGTTTAATATAAAAGCTATAAAAGCTTTATTTAAAAATCTTAAGCTTATGCTTATTTTTATAAAATAACAGGCTATCGCGCAGTTTTTATTTTTATTTTCGTTAAAATAGTTAATTAACCAGCATTTTAGCTTTTTATATATAAAGCACCTTTTTATATAAAATATATTTTTAAGTTAGCTAAGCTATAACTTTATTACGTAAATTATTATATTGCTATATTTATTTAAATTTTTATTAGCTTTTATATAAATCTTAATATTTTAGGAATTTTTTTATTTAATTTTTTTATATAAAAGTTAAAAATATATGCTTAGTTTATAAAGTTTATTTTTAGTTCTTGCTTTTATATAATAAAAATTATTTTTTTTTTTTATATTTTAATATTATTTAAATAACTGCGCAAAGCTCTGCAAATAAAGCTTTTAAAGTTAGCTTTTATATAATTATAACTAGTTTAAGCTTTTATATATTTAAATATGCTTGCGTAATAATAGTTATTAATTAGTTTTTGCTTTAATAATTAATTTTAAGTGCTTTTTAAGCAAGCTTTAGCTTGTTTAGTATTTTTTTTAAAATATTTAAAAATAATAAGTTTAGATTTTTTTTTTATACGCAAGAAAAAGCAGTTAATATTATTTAGTCTGCTTAATATAACAAGTAATTTATATAAAAGTTAAAATAAATATTTAGCGCTGCGTAAATTTTGTTTTATTTTTTTATTTAATTTAAAATAATATAAATAAAAAATATTTGCGCTGTTTATTAAAATTAATAAACAAACAGTATAATATTAATTTTTTATAATATTTAAATTTTAGTAAATAATAATAAATATATAAGCTTTATTAAAAGGTATATTATATAGTTTATTTAAATAGCTTTAGTTTTTTTATTAAACCTTTTAAAAAGTTGCGTAGTTTTACGCATTTATAACTTTATTAAAGATTTAGCGCGTTAAAAATAAATCTTTTACTAAAAAAGTCGCATAAATAAAAGTTATAACTTTTGCGTTATATATATAAAAATGCTCGCTTTTTAACTTAATAACTAGTTTTTAAAATTATATACTATGCAAAAAAAGAAAAAAAAAAAAAAATCTGCTATTATATAGTTAATATTATATTTTTAGCTAATAAATTTCTATATAATCTTTTTAAATTAAAGGCCTAATATTTATATAGCTTGCTTAAGTTTAAAGCTTAAAGTTTATATTATTTTTTTATATTAAATGCTAAAAATTTATATAGCTTTTTTAAATTAAAAGCTTAAAGTTTATATAATTTTTTTAAACTAAAAACTTAAAGCTATTTATATAGCTTTTATATTAATAGTTTTTAGGTAAAAGTTTATAAATAAAAATAGTTTTAATATTTCTTTATTTTTTATATTATATAAAACTAATATTAAAGCTAAAACTATAGCTTAGCTTTAATATTTCTTTTATATAAAAGTTTTAAAATATTTTAATAATCTTATTTAAAACTATATATTTTATTTTTTAATAATAGCTTGTTTAAATATTAAAATTAAAATATTATTTAAGCAAGTAGTAAATATTAAAAAAGCTTTGCTATTAATTATATAAACCGCTAGTTTTATTTTTAGCTGCTAAAACATTTTATATAGCAGATTTTAAAAATGCTTTATAAGCTATTTAAAATAATTAAGCAACCAGGCTTTTTTATATAAAAAATTTTTAAAGTTTTATAAAAAATAAAATCTTTAATTAAGCAGCTTAAACATTTTATATAAAAAATATTTAAAAGCTTTATTTTTGCTGCTTTTTATACGCTTAACTAAAATTTTAGCTATTAAAAATATATAATAAATATATTTTTTATTTTTTTTATATAAGCATTTTTATATTTTATTAAATAAAAATACTTATTATTTTTATATTTTTATATAAAAGAATTTTTATAAAAAGCTTTTTTATTTATTTATTAAAATATATTTTAAATATATAAATAAAGTTTAACCTTTATAGTTATATATTTTAGTTAATATATATAAAATATTATTTAAAATAATTAATAAGCTTTTTTATAATTGTTTTTTTTTTAAAATATTTAATTTTAATTAGCTTTTATATAATATATATTTTTTAAATCTTAAAAAAAATCTAGCTGCTTTATATAAAATTTTAAGCTATTAATTTATTATTGCTTTTATTTACTTTGCTTTTATCTTTTATTTAAAATAACACTTTTTAAAAATAATTATATGTTTAAAAAGCTTTTAATAATATTAGTTAAAGCAATAGCTTTTAAAATATTTATATAGCTAATAAAAAAAATAATATACTAGGCTATAATTATATAATTTAAGCTTATAATTAAATATTTAGTTTTTATAGCTGCTTTTTTTTATTTTTTTTTATTTTTTTCTTTGTTTAAAATTAACAGCTTATAGTTTTTTTTTTAGCTTACTATTATTAAAAAAAAATTAAATACAAACTAAAAAATTTGCTTATAATCTTGTTTTAGTTTATTATATAATAAGTTAAGCTTTAAGTTTAACTGCTTATATAAGTTGCAGCTAAAAGCTAAGCTTTATATATTTAATTAAAATATTAATTTTTTTTTTAAAAGGTTTTATTTTTATTATTTATATAAAAGTTTAATTTTAAAATTAACTGCGCAGGCTAATATATAAAGCTAAAATTTAAACTTTATATAATAATTAAAGGTTTAATTTTTTTATTTAAAGCTATTTATATAAAGATTTAAAGTTAATATTTAAAAATTAAGCTTTATTATTTTTTTTGCTAATTTATTATCGTATTAATAACAACTATTAATTAATATAAAATAAATTATTTATATATATAAAAAATAAAGCAAAATATAATAAATAAAATAAAATAAATATAATAATAAATAAATAATAATATATTTTTAATTTTATTTTTTAATATTTTTTTATTTAAAATATATATAAATAAGCTAGGTTTAGCTAAAATATAATTATATATATAAAACTTATAGTTATATAATTTGCTAAAGCTATATAATAAGCTATATAACGCATAGCTTATATATAGCTTAAATATAGCTTAGCTATATAAATAATAAATTAATAGCTTATAAGCTATTATTATTTATTTATATATACGGTTATATTTTAATATAAGTAGTAAATATATATATAATAGCTTATTTTAAGCTTTATAAGGTTTTTTTTTTTTTTTTTAATTAAATAAACTTTAATAATTAACTTTAGTAGTAACCTTGCTAAATATTCTTTTATTAACTAACTAATATATTTTACTAATTTTATTTAATATTTTATAATATATTATTATAGCTTAATATTAAAGCGTGTTTTGCTTTTTTTAATAGACTTTTTTTTTATTAAATATTTAATTTATTTTTTATAGCACGCTATAGCTTAATATCGGTTTAAAAAAAAAAAAAAAAAAAGCTACCAGCTATTTTATTAAATATATTATACTATAATTGCGCGTAAACAACGCTAGATAAACTTACGCAAAGCAATTAATTAAAAAGTTATAATATAGTATATTTTAATAAAATAAAACAATTTATTTTCTTAAACTAAACTTTTTGCAGTAAACGCGTTAAAATATAAAAATGCTTAAAAAAAAAGCTAGATTTATAAATATTTTAGCTATATAAAAGTAAAAGCAAAATTTTAAGCAAATAATATTTAAAACTGCGATTTAATAGCGCAGTTAACGCTTTATAAATAATATAGCGTGTTGCTGCTTGCTTTTATTTTTTAGCTTAGCCTGCTGTTGCTATACTATAGCGGTAAAAAGGCCTACTATTATAGCTTGCGTTAAGCTAAGTTGCTATAGCTTATATTTTATTTTAGCGTAGCTTTACTTTTTTTTTTTTTTCTTTTTTTTTTTTTTTTTCTTTTTCTTATTTAACTTATTAAAAATAAATAAACTATATTAAAAAATTACTTTATATATTATCTTAAATATTAAAAAAGCATAAAATCTTATTTATATAATTATATTTATATATATAGTTAATTATATAACTAGTTATATATAAATAAAGTTTTTTTTTTTTTTTTTTTTTTTTTTTTTTTTAAAAAATAATTAATAAAATAAAATATAACGCTTATATACTTATTATTTTACTATAGCTAAAAGCTACTTTTAATTTTTTATTTTTTAGCTAATAATATTTAACTAGCGCTTAATTATTATAGTTAAGTTATTTTTTGCTAAGTTTGCCTTTTTTTTTACTTAAGCGCTTGCTTTTTTAGTTTAAGTTTTAGCTTTTTTTTTTTTTTTTCCGGCCGCTTATAGCTATATTTTAATCTTAGTAGCAGCTTTACTGCTAAAATATAAACTAATAAATAAAATCCCCGGCTTAAGCTTAAGCTATTATTTTATTAATATAGCTTTAAAAGCTTTTATTTTATGCTTTTTTTTTTTTTTCTTTTTTTTTAAAAAAAAAACTACTTATATAAATATTATATTACTATTAAAAAAATAAAATTTATTTATTTTTCTGCAGTATAGTTTTATATTATATTATATTATATTTTACTGCTTAGTTTTTATATATTTTTTATATAGCTTTTATATAGCCTGCAGGCAGCTTATAGTTTTGTTTTACGCTAAAGTTAGCTATTAAAAACGCTATCGAAATATATAGCTAAAAAAGTCGAGGTAAAGCAAAAAAAAAAGCCTTTTTAAAGCATTTTAGCTTTTAAAGCAATAAATTAAATAAATTATTTAGCTTTATAATAAAAAAATAAGCCTATAGTTATTATTGCTTGTTTTATTTACGCTAGCGTTATTATAACGCAAGTTTATAACTAAAATAAAAATAAAATATTAGTTTTATTTTTTAATATATTAAAGCATAAAATATTTATAAAATTATACTAAAATTTTAATAATAAAATATAAGTTAAATATTTAATAAACTTTTTTTTTTTTAACTAAATATATATTATTTATTATATTAGCTTTTAAATAAATAATAAAAGCTTAGGTTAATATAATTAGCATTATTTATAAAGTCTTATTTATATAAAAAAAATAAGATTTTTATTATATTTTTAAATAGCTTGAAAAATTTTTAAGCTATAATTATTAAAATATAATAAAAACTTTTTTAATAAATAAGTTTATAATAATAAATTATATAAATATTATTATATAAGTTAGCATTTTAATAATTATAATAAAATATAAAATAAAGCTAAGCTATTTAAAAGTTTAAGTTATTATATAATTAAATAAAAAAAAAAGCAAATATATTAATTAATTTAATAAAAAAAACTATTTTAAGCCAAATAAATAAAATAAGTTATAAGTTTATTTATATAATATATTTATAATTATTTATTTTAAAGCAGCAAGCTTTATAATAAAGCTTTTTTTTTTAAACTATTTTTATATATAATTTTATTATATATAATATAGTCGGTGCTTTTACTTTAAAAAAAAGTAAGTATAAAGTAGGTTTTATTAAAATATTATTTATTTAAAGAGTAAAAAAGGTAGTATGTCCGCTAAAGCTAAATATTTAGTGGTTTTAAGGTAACCTTTATTTATATATTATAATAAGTAGTATATATTATATAAGTAATAAGTAAATAGGTAGATAAATAAGTAGGTAGCGTGCGCGCGCTATTTTCGATAAGATAACACCTAATAAGGTAGGCCTTGGCAAGGTAGGCTTTAGCAAGATAACGCGTATATTTTACTAGACCGGTAAAGCTAAAGCATTACTTTATACCTTATATTTTATTAGTTAATAGTATATATATTTTTATAATGCTTTTAATTAATTAGTTAATTTTAACACGCTTTTTTAATTAATATATTATATATTACGCAAAAGATTTAACTTATAACTTTTTTAAACTTTTTAAAAATAGCTAAAATATATATTTTATAAGTTATAATCTTAGTTTTTTTATATAAATTTTTTTTTAAAAATATATAACTTATATAAAAGTCTTTTAAGCTATGTTTTAAACTTAAGTAAAGTCGGTAAGTATATAAAATAAGTAGCGCCTAGTTTTTTATAAAATATATATAAAAAACTTTAAGCTATTAAAGCTTTTATTTTTAATAAATTTTAATAAATTATAATATTATAACTATATTATTTTTAACTATAATAAAAACTAAACTTTTAAAATATATTATTATTAAAAATAGCTATAGTAATTTAATAACTATTAAGTATAATGCGTTAGGTATATTTATTTGCTATAAAATAAATGCTAAGATATTAAAAAGCAGTTAATAAAATAAATAACAAGTTATTTTAATAATATATTTATATAAAATATTAGCGATCTTTTTTTAGCAAATATAAAAACTTATAACAAAAAATAAAATATTTACTTTTACTTACTATTATTTATTATAATATATATATTAGTTATAAATAATAGCTATTTTAGTTTATATAAAAAATATAATACTAATAATAATATAGCAAATTATTAAGCTAAGTAAAAATAACTAACTATATATATAATTTATTTATTATTGTTATAATAACTAGAATTTCTACTTTAAATAATTTAATAACTAAGCTTAAATAAGCTTTATTATTTATTTTAAGTTATAATAACATAATTTATTATAATTACTTAAGGTTAAAGTAATATAAACTATTTTAAGCAGTAAAAGAATTTAAACTATTAAAAAATATATATAAACTTTTTAAGCTAAAAAAGTTTAAAATATTATATTTATATATAATAAGTTATAATAAAATATATAATAAAAAGCTATTATTTAATTAAGCAAATATAGTAAATATTTTAACTATTAGCTAATAAAATATTATATTATTATTTTTTTTAGGCTTTTTAAAAAAGTTATTAATAAAATTTATAATAAAGCTATAATAAAAAAATAAATTAATTTTAAATAATAGCAGAAAATGCTAATATTGCTTAGTTTAAAACTAATTGTTTTTATAGCAATAATAAAGCTTAAAAGTTTTATAGTTTATTTAAATCTTTTTTTTATTTTATATTATTAAAAAAAATAGCGTTTATTTATTTTTTTAAAATATTATTTATTGCTGCTTACATGCTAAATTTTCTCGACCTTTTTAAAAGCTGCTAAAAATAGTTGCAAAATATTATTTTTAGCAGTTAAATATTTAAGCAAAACTTTAAGATTAATATTTCTCTAAGATTTCTTAAAAATTAAAATATTATTAAAAAAATCTTTTTAGTTTTAACAGCTTAATTTTTAACTAATTAATATAATAAACTATTATAATAGCTGTTAGTAATATTATAAAAAAGACTTATATTTTATATAAAATAAATACTTATATTATTATAATTATTAGTTTATTAAAGATTTTTGTTTAAGCTTTTATTAATAAATATTATAATTAGCTTTTTAGCTTTACGCTTTATATTATTTCGTTATTTTTAAAATATTTAATAAATTATATTTTAAGCGTAAGCTTTTTTATTAATAAAAATTATAAGCAATAAAATCTTATAAATCTTATAAAGTTTTATAAAATAGCTTTTTTTTATTTTATAAAGCTTGTTTTTTTAAAATATTTAAGTTTTTAAGTTTTGCTGCTACTTTTAAAAAATATTATTATTATAATATATAAAAAATAAATTTAAAAATAGCTAAATTATAGCATATATAGCGCTTTTATTTTTTTATATAAGTTATTACTTATAAAAAGGTTTAATATTTATATATAAAGTTTTTTTTTTTTTTTTTCCTTTTTTTTTTTTTTTTTTTCCTTTTTTTTTTTTTTTTTTTTCTTTTTTTTTTTTTTCTTTTAAAAAAAAAGAAAAAAAAACAAAGCGTAAAGCGCAAAAGTTCTTTAAATAGCAAAAGCAAACAATAAAAAAAGCTATATTATAATAAAAATAAAGTTTATTATATATTATAAAAAAGGCTATTAACGCCTGCTTTTTAATTAATATTATTAAGTATTAATTATTTGTTTTAAAAAAAATAGCTTTTATAGCTTTTAATGCTTTTTTTAATATTATTAAAAGTTTAATTTTATTAAAGAAAATACAGCAGCATAATAATATATAAAGTTTTTTATAGTAGTAATAATTTTTATATTAATATTAAAAATAACTAGTAAAAAGTTTTAAAATTATAATTAAAATTAAAAAGTTTATTTTTTTAAATAATTTTTTAAGCTATTAAGCTTGCTTTTTTAGGCAGCTCCGGTTAAAGCTATATATTCGGCTTTTATTTTAAAGCAGAGTAAAATAAAGCCGGCTTTTTTTAAATCGCCAACTAAAAAAAAAAAAAAAAAAACTAATAAAAATAAAAACAAAGCTTTATAGCTAAAGCATTAAGCTATATAATATACTTTACGTTATATTTTTTTTATTATTTTTACTAGTTTTTTTTTTATAAAAAAGCTATTTTTTATTAGCTTGCTTTTAAAAATATTTTTAAAGCTGCGCAAGTGTTTTTTTATTATATCGCTTTAAAAAGTTAAGCATATATTTAAGCTTTTCTGCGTTTAAAAATAAGCTTAAAAAAGCGCGTTAAATATTTTATTAATTTAAGCTAGCAAGTCGGCCGCTAAAACTAATTAATTAACTATTATACTGCTTATATTAAGCTAAGCAAGCAGATTAATAAATAGCAGCAAAATATTAGCATTATATAAATATATATTAAAATATAATATTTTTAATATATAAAATAACGCAAGCTATTTTATTAGCGCTATAAGCAGCTATTTAAAAAATATATGCAAAAAGCTTTAGCTATAATTATTATATAAAAAATATTATAATAAAATAATATAGCTAAAATAAAAAATAATATTACGTATAAATAATAGGTAGCAAAATAAATAAGCTTAAATATATGCTTATAAAATATATATTTAAAGCTATAATAAAAAGCTTGCTAAATATATTAACGCAGTAACTAATAGTATATAATAAAATAAGTTAGTAATATTAGCATATAAAAAGCTAAAAAAGTTAATCTATTTAAAAAAAAGCTTTAAATAATAATATATAAAATTAAAAAACTTAAAGCTAGCGCTAATAGTACGCTTTAATATTTGCATATAAAAAAATTTTATTTATTTAAAGCTAAGCGTTATAAAAATATATAATTTAGCGTATATTTAGTAATAATTAAATTAATTGCTAAAAAAAATATATATAAGCGCTTTATTTAAAAAAAAAGCGGCTTAAGCTATTTATATATTAAAATATTAGCAAATAAAGCTTTTAGCAGCTTAAGCAGCGTTTTTATTAAAAGCGCTTAATATTAATTATATATATATTAATTAGTTTTAATATTTATTAATATTATAATTATAGTTATTAATATAGCTTTTTAGTTTTTGCTGCTGCATAAATATAAGTAAAAAAACTATAAAAGTTTTAAATAGTAAAAAGTTTTTAGCAAGCAGCGCTTATATTTTAGCTTTATTAAAAATAGTAAATATTTAAAAATAAATATTATAAAAATAAAATAAAATAAAAAGCTTAAAATAGTTTTAAATATAATTAGGCCTGCTTTTATATAAAATAATAAATAGCGCTAGTTTAAACAAGCTAAGCTTAATAAAAAATAGCTTATAAGCTTTTAAAAACTTAAAATTATATACATAAATAATAAATTATAGCGCTAGCTTAAAAATTTAGCTTTATAATAGCTAAGCTTTATAATAATAAGCTAGCGCTTATATATATTTATGCACGCAAGCTAAATTAGTTTATAAAATAATTTTTAAAAGCGCGTTAATTTTTAAAAAGCTTTATATAATATTTTATTAAAGCAGCTATAAATTATAAACTAGCTAAAAAAAAAAAAAATAAAGCAGCTAGCAAGCATAGCTAATAAAGCAAAAAATATATTATTTAAACAATATATTTAATAGCTAAGCTATATTATATTTTTATATAATAGCTTATAGCTTAAGCTTTTAATATTATTATTTAGCTTTATTTAATATATAGCAGCGCTATATTATATATTATAGCTAAAATATTTAAATAAAAATATTGCTAGCATAAATAAGTTATAAAAGCGCAAATAA
Source organism: Xylaria sp. FL1042 (assembly GCA_022495085.1). Classification (NCBI taxonomy): domain Eukaryota; kingdom Fungi; phylum Ascomycota; class Sordariomycetes; order Xylariales; family Xylariaceae; genus Xylaria; species Xylaria sp. FL1042. The sequence goes on from MU380429.1 coordinate 22,267, forward strand.
AGCTTAGTTTATATATAAATATTTAGCGCGCTAATTAGCTAAAAATTAATTAAATAATATATTATTATTTAATATAGCAAATATAGCTAGCTTTTTAATTAGCTTAATTAGTTAAATTATAAAAACTAGTATAAGTTTATTTAGCTGCTTTATTAAAATAAAAAAAAATAAATTATATATAATAAAATTAACAAATAAAAATAAATAAATAGCTTAATAAAAAACAAGCTTTTAAAAATTTATAGCTATAATAAAATATAATTATAATATTTAATATTTGCAGTAAATATTATAATAGCGCAGCGTAAATATATATAAAAATATAAATAATATATTATAAAGCTATATTTAAAAGCAGCAGCTTATATATTAATGCGTTAGCTTTGCTTTAATAATATTGCTTAATTAAATTTAGCTTAAAAGCTAGCACTTTAAAAAGCAGTAAATTAAATAAAATAAAAAACTTATTAAGCGTTTATAAGTGCTGCTTATATATATTATAAGTTTTAATTTAGCATAAAAAAGCCTGCTTAGCTTATAAGCTGCTACTGCTGCTATATTTTTAAACTAGCTTAAATAATTTAATATTTTAAAACTAATATTATAAATAATAACGCATATAAAATTTATAAAATATACTTTTAAAATTATAAGCTATTTAAATAAAATATACTGCTTTATATACTAATATAAATAAAAGCGTTATAATATTAGCTTAGTTAATAAAGCTTAGCATGCAAAAAAAATTATAAAATATAAAATTAACTTAAATAATATTAAAATTAAGCTAATATAAATTAGCTGCTAATAAATATTTAATATAAAATTTATATAAAGTTTTTTTAACTAAAGCGCTTATAATAATATTTTTAATATTATGCTTTTATAATAGCAAAATAAAATAAATAAAATAGCTTAAAAAATATTAATTATATAATTTTTTAAGCTATTTTTATAATGCAAGTATATATTTATATAAAATATAATAATATAAATAGCTATATTAACTAAGTTAATAAAGCTAGCTTGTTTAAAAGTTTATAAATATTTTATATGCTTTTATTTTAGTTTTTGCTTAAATAAAGCAAATTAAATGCTAAATTAAAACTAAAAATAAATAAATATAATAAAAAGCTAGTAAAATATAATTGTTGATAAACTAAGCTTATATATTAAATAGCAAATAAAACATTTAATATTTTAAAATTAGCAAAATATTAAAAAAAAAAAAGTAAATAATATTATTTTAGCTTAGCTTAAATATGCTAAGCTAAATATTTTAGGTTTAATAAAACGCTATAAAAGCAAATATATAATATATGTTTTAAAAAATTAAAATAATAAATATAAAAAAATAAAATAAAATAAAATCTTTAAATAAAAAAACTATTACTAACTAAAATTAAATAAAATAACTATTAATATTATATTTACGTATAATTATAAATTATTTATAAATTATATAGTATTTTTCTTTTGTTAATAAAAATAATAGTTTAGCTTTATTAATATTAGAAAAAATATGCTAAAAAAAAATAAAAAGTATTTAAAGCTTAGCGCAAAAAATAAAAAAATTTATAAAGTTATTATTTTTAAATAAATTAATATATTTAATAGTTTTACCTTATATAATATATTTTATTATTTTTTTTATTGTTTAGCTAGCTATATAAAATAGCTTATTTAATAAAAACAGCAGGTAAATATATTTTAAAAAATCTAAAAATATTAAATAAAAAAAAAAAAAAAAAAGAGAAAAAAAAAAAAGCAAAGCGAAAAAAAAAAAAAACAAAAAAAAGCGTAAAATAATATATTATAAATATATAAAAGCAAATATATATATAAGATTTACCGGCGGACTTGGTTTTGCTAAGTATATAATAAAATAAAAAACTATTAATAAAGCTAGCTATAGTATAAAAAAATCAAGGCAAAAACAGCTAGTATAAAAAAAGATATTTTAATAATAATAATATTTTAGTTAAAAAAAAACAAAAGTAAAACAAATAATAAAAATAAAAAAAAATAAAAAGCTATTAAAGCAGCAATAAACTTATTAGTAGTAAAAGAAAAGCTTAAAAAAAGCAGAAAAAAAAAAAAAGCTATGCTTTTAAAAAGAGCTAAAAGTTTAATATTAAGCAAAAAGCCGCTACTATTACTATTATTATCGTTATTGCTATCGCTATTGCTATTATTATTACTATCGCTGTTATTATCGCTGCCGTTATCGCTGCCGCTGTTGCTGCTGCTATTGCTGCCGCTATTACCGCTGTTATCGTTATTATTATTATTATCGTTATTATTATTATTATTATTACTAAAACTAAAAAATATAAAAAGCTAGGTAAATAATAAGGTTAAAGCTTATAAAAAAGCAATAGTAGCGGTAGTAGCAGTAGCAGCAGCAAGAAAAGCTTTAAGTAAATTAAAATAAAAAAAAAAAAATAGCTAGCTAAAAAAGCAAAATAGCTGCTTATAAATATAAAAAATAAGCAAGCCTGCTGCTAAATATAATAGCAGTAAAAAGAAAAGGTATTAGTTAGCAAAGTTAACAAAGTTAATATAATAAATAAAGCAGCGTTTTTAACCTTAATTTTATTTTTATTTTTTGCTGCTGCTGCTGCTGCTGTTTAATAAGCTAGCGCAGTTAAACGCGCTAAGATAAAAAAGACGTAGATTTAGCTGCTTAGTTAAAAAGCTTTTTTTTAAAGTTTAATAGCGCGCTAGGTTTAAGCTTTTTTCTGCTTGCGCTAGCTATGTTTAGCATTTAATAAAGGCGCTATATTAAAAAACCTAAAAAACAACAAGCAGGCAAAGCTTTAAAAAAGCGCTAAACGCTTAAATTTAATTTAAAAAAAAAATAAATTAAACCTTAATAGAAAATAATAACGCTAAAAAAAAAAAAAACTAAAACTAAAGCAATAAAATATATTAGTTTATACTAGCTTTAAACTAGCTTTATATTAGTTTTATATTAATTTTATATTAGTTTATTATAAGCTAATATAAAAAAAAAAAAAAAAATGAAAAAAAAATGAAAAAAAAAAGCAAAAAAGAAGTAAAAGCGGCTTTAGCAATAAAAAAAGCAGATAAAAGAAATTAAAAAAAAAAAAAAGAAAAAAAAAAAAAAAAAAAAAGCGTAAAGTGCGCTTTTATATATAGCTAAGCGTAAAAAAAAAAGGCGCGTATATTTTAAAGACTAAGCGGCGGCAGAAAAAAAGGCGGCTATAGCTAAGTTTAAGTATTTTGTTTTATATAGCAGCGCTTAATTAGCTGCAGCGAAAGCCTAGCAAAAATAGCAACATAGCGCTATATATTTTAATTAGCTGCTGCTTTAAACTAAAAGGCAGCGTTAAAGTTAAGCTAATATAAATTAGCTGCTGCTAAATATTTATAATAAAATATATACAGCGCTTTTTTTGCTAAATTATATATATATAGCCAAAGCTTTAATATTATATATTTATAAAAGCAGCTTAAAATTAATATAAAATAGTTTATAAAATGCTAGCTAGCTAGTTATAAAATATTTAAAACTAATATGTTTTTTATATAAGCAAAACTATTAATTATTTAATTAAACAGGCTATTTTTTAAGACTTTTATATATATATATATTTAAAAATTTTTTGTTTTTTTTTTAATAATAATAGCTAAACTATATAAAAAAGCTAATATATAGCTTGCTTTTTAAGCTTATAAAAACAACCTATATTTATTTATATAAAGCGCTATAAAGATTTATAATATTTCTTATACGATTTTTATTTAAAAAATATATAGTTATAAAATAAAAGATAAAATATTATTTTTAAAATTTAAATTAACTAAAAATAAAAAAAATTTTATTATATAATTTATTTTAAATTTAATTGCGTAATTGTTTTTGTTTTAATATAATAATATTTAAAATATAGCTAATTAACTATTAAAACTTTATAAAAAACGCTTTATAAAAAAAAACTAAATATTAAACTTTATATAAAAATAATTAAAGCTTATAATATAGTTTAATTAATAAATTAATTATTAATAAATATTAAATAAAAATTTAATTAAATATTGCGCTTGGTTTAATTTTATATAAAAAATAATAACCGATAATAAAATTTAAAACAAAAATATATATAATTTTAATAAGACTAGGTTTATAATAAATAAAATTATATCTAACCTTATAATAACTATATTTAAATATATATAAAAGCTATAAGCTGCTTAACTAGGTAATTAAAACTAGTTTATAATTATTTAAGCTATTTTATTATATAGCTATATTATTTTATTTTATATTATTTTAGCAAAGTAAAACTATTTATTATTTTAATATAAAAATGCTAAATTATTAAGCAATTAAAAAATAAATATAATTAAAAATAATTAAATAATTAATAAGCAAAGCTTAAATTAAATTAAATATTTTAATTAATATATAAAAGCTTATATAAAAAATTATTACTACTTTTTTATTTTTAACAGCTATAAAAGCTATTATTTATATAAATTTAAGTTATATTATAAAGAAAATAATATTATTACTTTTTGCATGCCTTTTTATTTTTTTTATTATTTTTAGCTTTTTAATATTAGGTGTTTTAGTTTTTTAAAATAGTTGTATAGCAAGCAAATCGAACATTTAACATAAGCGTATATTACGTATATTAAAAAAAAGGATTTTTTAACCGCGTTTTTTTACGCGTTTAATAAAGCAATAACTTTAAATAACGCACGAGAAGGGTTTAAAAAAGCAAAATTACTACTATATAACTTAAATTATATTATTAACTAATTAAATTATTATTTAATTACTTTTTAAATTAAACTATTATTTTTTTAACTGTTTAATTATTATATTATATTAAGTAATCTTATAAAAGCAAATTTATTATTTTAATATATTAAAAAAAAAATCATATAATATTAAAATAGCTTTTTTATATTTATTATTTAAAAGCTAGGCTAAATAATATAAAGTATAACTAATATTATATATTATTTTATATTATTAAAAAAAAAAGTCGCAACTTTTTAAAAAATAAATTATTAGCTTAGCTGCTATTATTATATAAAAATAACTTAACTATAAAATAAAAGCTCTTTTATTATAAAAAAAGCAAAAGATTTATAAGCTGCAAAAGATTTTTATATATAAAAAAAAAAAAAAAACTATTAGAATAATTATTATATAAAAAAAAAAAAACCTGCGTAAAACGCTATAAAGTTTGCAGCAAACTTAATTATAATGCTTAAACTTATAAAAATAATATAAAAATATTTAATAAACTAAATTTTAAATAATAAATAGTAATTATATAAATAGTTATTAAATTATAGTTAAATATATATATAAAGGTTTTAAAAAATAGCTTATTTAATTAAATGGTTTATTTATATAAAAAATATATTAAATCTTTAAATGCGTTAATATATTTATATAAAAAGCAATATCGCAGGTAGTTATACTAGCGCGCGCAAGAAAAAAATAAGCTTAAAACTAAGTTAATATTATATTTGCTTTTTAGCTTTAGCTTAAGCAAAGCTTATAAAGTGCTAGGTAAAAACAATAAATAAGCAGGCTTAATAAAAGGCTAAAAATATATAATTATTTTTAAATTGCTTTTGTTTTTTAAATAGTATATATAACGTTTAGTGCTTTTAAATAGTAAAGGCTTTAAAAAAAAAAAAAGAAAAAAAAAAAAAAAAAAAAAAAGTAAACTATATTATTTTGGCCAAGTTTAAACAAGCTAAGCTAAATATTTTAAAATTTATAAAGCATAGCGTTGCTTAAAATATAATATATATTTTATAAAATAAAAGTTATAAATATAAGCAAATAAAACAGCTAAAAAAAAGCTAAATAAAAAAAGCTGCTAAAAAATAAAGCTATATTATATAGCTGTTAATATTATATTATTTATTGTACGATAAAAATATTATTTTAGCAAGCGCAATAAATATTTTCTATAAATTAATAAAAAAGTGCTAGCTTTTTTACCGCCAAAAAAAAATACTATAATAAAACATAAAAGATATTTTAAAGCATATATAAAATAATAGCATATTTATTAAATCTGCTTTTATTATAATATTAATATTAAATAGCTAAAAAAAATAATATTATTTATATATAAAAAATAAATAAAATAAATAGCTATATATATTAATTTATTTATTAAAATAGCTAAAAAATAAAACTTTTATATAAAAAATTCTTGTTTAATAAAAAAATTTTATATATATATATAGCTTAATTAGCTTAATATTATATAAACAGCTTTATATATAACTAAAGCAATAGCTTTATATATAATTAATATTAATATATTAAAATTATAATACTAGCTTTTTTTTTTTTTTTTTTAAACTATAATATGCTTTTATATAGCTATTATAAAATATAAAAAATATAAAAAACTATAAACGCAAAAAAAATAAAATAAAAATAATAGCTATAATATATAATTAACTTATAGCTAATAAAATTGCTTAATAATATATTAAATTATTGTTTTTATTATATATATATTGCGTTATAAAGTGTTTTATACGTGTAAAAAAAAAAAAAGCTAGTTTATAAATACCTTTTATATATAACGTTTTTAAGCAAGCTATAAATGCCTTTTATATATAATATTTTTAAGCAAGCTATAAATGATTTTTATATATAATATTTTTAAGCAAGCTATAAATACCTTTTATATATATATAATTTTCTTAAGCAATTGCTTATAGTTTTGCTTTTATAATATATAAACAGGCCACTCTTATATTTTTTTTTTCCTTTTCTTTTTTTTTTTTTTTTTATACGCGTATATACACGTATACGCACGCACGCACACATATATATATATATATATATATATATATTATATGTAGGCCTTTTTACTAATATTTTCAAGATTATATTAACTAAAAAAAATAGTTGTGCGCTATAGTAGCAGCAGTAGTAGCAGCAGCAGCAGCAGCAATAATAGCAATAGCAGCACTAGTAATAATATTAGCAGCACTAGCATTAGTATTAATATTAATAATATTACTACTACTATTATTACTATTATTATATATAAAGCTTTTTGCTATTTTAAATATTATATTAATAATAAAATAAGTAGAGTTTTTAGTAGTAGTAGTAGCAGCAATAATAATATATTTATTACTGCTTCTGCTGCCTTTTTTACTGCTGCTTGCTTATGCTTGCGCCTTGCGCTTTTGCCGCTTAATAAGATTACCTAGTTCGGCAATTTTATTTATACGCTTAATAATAGCGCCGTTAAAAAATATTACTTTTTTATAAAAACTTTAGCTTATTAAATGTTTATATAATTTTTATATATAAATATATATATTTTTTGCCTTGTTTTTTATATAAAAAATAAGTTATAAATATATTTTTTTGCTAATATATTTTATTATTATAATAATAAAAAAAAAATATTTTTGCTGCTGCTTTTTTTATTAATATTTTTTTTAAAGTATTACGCAGTAATAACCTAGCTAACGTTTAAGCTAAACTTATTTAGCGCAAAAAATATTTTAAAGCTATTTTAGTTTAAAGCTATAAAGCTATTATATTTAGCAGCTATGCTAATAGTTTACGTAATAGCTATTATAGCTATAATAATATATTTTTTAAAGTTTATTATTATATTTTTAGCTTTTAAAATAGCGCTTATATTATATATATTTAGCGCTTATATAGCGCGCGTTATTTTATTTATAGTTAAAAAAAAATAATTTTGTTTATATAGTTTTTTAAGCTTTTTAAAATATAAATATAAATTTTATTATTTTTTTATGCTTTTTTTTTTTTTTTTTTTAATGCTTATATATAAGATTTTATTTAATACTTATATATAATATCTTTTTTTATGTTTATATATAAATGCTTGCTTTTTTTACTATAGTTTAATTATTAGTTGTTGTTTATTATATAAGTATACTTTTTATAGTTTTTTAATAAATGCTTTAATTTATATAAGCTGCTTATTTATAAAAATTAACTAAAGTTTTTAGCGCTTAGTTTAAAGTATATTTTAAAAATATATCGGCTTGGTTATTTTTACTATAAATTTATTATATATATTTTAAAAATTTCTTTTTTTTTTACTTGTTTATTTTTTAGCCTGCCTGCTTGCTTTTTTTTTTTTTTTTTTTTATATATAATTTTTAAAAAAACATAATATTAATTAATTAATTATTTGTTTTTTTTTTTGCCTTGCTTTGCGTTATTTTTAGCTTAACTAAGCTATTATATAATAATTTTAAGTTAGCGCCTGCGCTTAAGCTTAAAATAACTAAAGTTAAAAGCAAAATAAATACTTTTTTTTACAAGCTTTTTAAAGGTTATATAAAAGGCAATAGCATTATTAAAACCGCTTATTATATTATATTATATTATATTATATTATTTTGTTTAACTTATTAGCTAAAACACTTTATGTAGCGCGTTTATTTTTGTTTAAATTTTTATATATAATATTATTTTTAGCCTTTAATTTTTAAATTTAAGTTTATTATATTTTTTATATAAGCTTTAACTACTTATATAATAATAAATTTAAGCTAAAATATTATGCTTAAATTATTAGCTAATAAGCTATTTATAAAAATAAATAGCTTTATATAGTTTAAGTTAAAAAAAATAAACATAAGTTTTTAATATAAATTGTTTATTTATTATTTAACCTGTTTATTTATTTAGTTAATTTATGCTTTAATATTATATAACTATAAAATAGCTACCTAAGCTGCAATAATAAAGTCGCACGCAGCTTTTAATTAATATATATTGCTAATAAATGCTTTTTTTTTTTTAAGCTTATAAAAAAATATACGCTTAAGCAGGCAGCTTTTTTTATATAAAAGCTAACTTTATTTTAGCTAGATTTTATTTAATTTATAGCTTAATTTTTTTTTAAGTTATTATAATAATGCTTTTATATAAAAAAAGCTTTTTGCTATAGCATTTAATTAAGTAATTAAATTAAAAAACCGGCGCTTTTTTTTTAAGCTTTGCGTAAAATTCTGCTTGTTTAAGCTTTTTTTTTTTTTTACGCAAGAAAAACTTTAATATTATAAAGCTTAAAATATTATCTGTTTATATTTTAATAATTTTTAAAACGTTTAAATTATTATATATAAGCAGTAAATATAAGCTATATATATATACTTATATTTTAACCTTTTTTTTATAATATTAAAAATAAATTTTAAATTTATATAGTTTAAGCTTAGCTAAGCTATTAAAAAAAGTCGTATAATTTATAAAATAGCTTTTAAAAAATATTTATTTATTTTTAAGCTTAAAAAATAAATAGGTATAACTATTATATAACAGCTTATTTTTTAACTAAATATAAGCTTAGCTAATATTTTTAAACGTTTATATAATAGCTTTAAAATTTTATATAAAATAAAAAAAAAGCAAGTCTAGTTTAAAAGCTAGCTAATAGTAAGCGCTAATTAATTTATTAAATTATTAATAATTAAATAAATAAGCGTGCTTTTTTCGGCAGCGTTATTATATCTTTGTTTAACTTGTTTTAATTTTTTATAATAGCTTTATGTTTTTTTTTTTTTATTTCTTTTATATAAAGCAAAATTAAAAAACTTACTGCTTTTTTATATATATTTAAATTATATACAATAATCTCTTAAAACATTTTATATAATAAGTTTATTAATTTTTAATAATTTCTATTAATAACTTTTAATAACTTTTATTAACTTTTATTATATTTAATTTTTTATATATTTTTTTAAAAGCTATAGTTAATTAATTTATTTGCGTAAAGCTTAGTTGCTAGCTAGCTAGCTAGCTAGCCTACCTGCTTGCTTAAAAGCTTATTATTTTTTTTTTTAAGGTTAAAAAGATTTAAGCTAGTTTGCTTTTATATAATAAATAAATAAATAGCAAGCTTTTTCTTGTTTTAGCTGGCCGCGTTTTTTTTATGCTACTGCTAGCTTTACTAGTTATATATTAGTTATTTTTTTTTAGCTTTTTTTTTTAAGCACTTATTATGCAATAATATAGCTAAAATTATATGCATTTAAAAACGGATTAGCCCGCCTATTAATTAAAGCAACGCTATAATTACTGTTTAATTTTTTAACTGCTTTAATTTTGTTTATATAGTTTTTTTTTTTTTATGCGCTTTATTTTTTTTTTTTTTTATATAAAAACCTTGCTGCAAAATAAAAAAGTAAATATATATCGATTATATAATAATAAACTAACTGTTTTGTTTTTTTTAATTGCATAGCTAATCTTTTTTAACTTTTATATAGTTTTTGCGTAGTATTTTTATTATTTTTTAAACGGCAGCTCTTTTTTGCATAAAAGCTAAGCTAAGCTAAGCTAAAAAAAAAAAAAAGTCTTTATTAATATAAAAATATATTTTTTAAAAATAAAAAAAGTTAATATAAGACTAGTTGGTCTAGCTATATTATTTAACGCTTTTATTATTTTTATTAGTTAAATTAACTTATTATTTATATATATGTCGGTCGATTTTTTTTCGAAGAATATTATTTGCACGCATGCACGTATATTTTTAGCGGCCTATGCGCTTATTTTACTGTTCCGATTACTTAGCGTACTTTTAATAAGCATTTTTTAGCATTATATATATATTTATTGCTTTTATATAGTTTTAAGATTTATTTTATTTAATATAAAATTTATTTTAAAGTTATATTTAATTAATTATATTTAAAGGTTAGTCTTTAATAAACATTTATTTATTTAGCGTATATATAATATTTTTTAGGCATTTTATACAAATATTAACTTAAAAAAAAAAAAGCGGCTTAAAATAATATTATAGCATTAATTAATTATATATAATATAATATAAACCTATTATTTATTTGCGCATATAATATTTATTATTATTTTATAAGTAAATTTATAATTGTTTTATATTATAAACTTTTTAAAGCGGCATAGTATTTTATTATATATTTAATAATAATAATAATACTTTTATATTTTTATTAATATTAATTATTTAATTTACTTTATGTTTTATGCGTAAAAGCGTATTTTATATAAATAAATAATTTTTTTATATAAAAGAAGTTTAAAGCGCTAGTGCAAGCGCTGTAGCTTAATTTTAATAAAATAATTAGCTGTTTTATATAAGCTAATATTTAAAAAAAAAAAGTATTTTTATTTATGTACGACAAGGACAGGAATAAAATAAAAACCTTATTTTTTTTGCATAATAATATTTTTTATATTATTAAAATATGCTTTTTAAACGGTTTATATCTTTTAATAAAAATAAAAATAATATAAAAGTTATTTAGCTAAATATTATTTTATATATATTAAATTAAAATATTAGCTTTTTATATAAAACCTTTTTTAAAAAATATAATTATTTAATTAGCAACTTTTTTTTTTAATAAATAAATAAAATATTTTTTTTTTATATATATATTTTTTTATAAACAAATATTTATATAATTTTAACTAAAGTATTATTTTTATATATTATAAAAATATTATCTAGTGCTTTTTATATTATATAAAATAATAATTAATATTAAATAGCTAAAAGGTATAATATTATACGTAAATAAATAAGTAAAATAAATAATTATATTTATTAATTTATTTAGCTAAATAATAAAAAGGTAAAACCTTTATATAAAGAATTTTTTTTTAATTATAATTAAAAAATTTTGCGTATATATATTGCTTAATTAGTTAAGCTAATAAATTAGCTTAACTTTTATATAAATAGCTTTATATATAACTAAAAATAATAGCTTTATATATAATTAATATTAATATTTTAATACTAGCTTTTTTTTTTTTTAACTACGATATATTATTATATAATTATTAAAAAGTATAAAAAATTATAAACGCAAAAAAAATAATAGCTATAACATATAATTAATTTATAGCTAATAAAATTATTTTAATAATATATTAAATTATTGTTTTTATTATATATATATTATATTATAAAATGTTTTGCGCATGTAAAAAAAAAGGCTAGTTTATAAGTGCTTTTTATATATAACTTTTTTAAGCAATTTATAAATGCTTTTTATACACGACTTTTTAAAGCACTTTATAAGTGCTTATTATATATGATTTTTTTTTTATATATAACTTCCTTTAGCACTTTTATAAGTTTGCCTTTACAGTTTATAAATAAACCACTTTTATGCTTATTTTTTTTTTTTTTTTTTCTTTTATATATATATATATATATATATATATATACACGTTATATATATGCTTTTCCGTTGTTATTTTTAAAGCTATATTAATAAAAATAGTTATGCGTAGTAGTAGTAGTAATAGTAATAGCAATAATAGCAGTATTATTAGCAGCAGCATTATTAATATTAGCAGTAGTAGTAGTAGTAGTAGTAATAATAGCACTATTATTATTATTATTACTATTATTATACGCAAGGCTTTTTATTATTTTAAATGTTATATTAATAGTAAAATAAACAAAGTTATTAATAGTAGCAATAGTAATAATATATTTACTGCTGCCGCTTGCTCGCGCCTACGTTTTACGCTTTTGCCGCTTGGTGGGATCGCCTAGTTTAGCAACTTTATTTATATGCTTAATAATAGCGCTATTAAAAAGTATTGCCTTTTTATAAAGACCTTAGCTTATTAAATATTTATATAAGCTTTATATATAAATATATATATTTTTTTAGCTTTGTTTTTTATATAAATAGTTTTTAATATATTTTTTTATTAATATGTTTTATTATATAATAGCAAAAAAAAAATATTCTTGCTATTATTTTTTTTATTAATATTATTTTTAAAATATTATATAATAATAATTTAATTAATATTTAAATAAAACTTATTTATTAAAAAAGATATTTTTAGGCTATTTTAGTTTAAAGCTATAAAGTTATAATATTTAATAGCTATATTAATAGTTTACGCAGCAGCTGTTATAGTTATAATAGTACGCTTTTTAAAGTTTATTGTTATATTTTTAACTTTTAAAATAATACTTGTGCTATATATATTTAGCGCTTATATAGCGCGCGTTATTTAATTTATAGTTAAAAAAATAATAGTTTTACTTATATAATATTTTAAGCTTTTTAAAATATAAATAAAAATCTTATTATTTTTTTATATTTTTTTTTTTTTAATACTTATATATAATATTTTATTTAATACTTATATATAATATCTTTTTTAACGCTTATATATAATGCTTGCTTTTTCTACTATAATTTAATTATTAGCTATTTTTTATTATATAAGCGTACTTTTTATAGCCTTTTAATAAATATTTTAACTTATATAAGCTATTTATTTATAAAAACTAAAGTTTTTAATGCTTAGTTTAACGTATGCTTAATAAATATATTTGCTAAATTGTTTTTATTATAAATTTATTATATTTTAAAGATTTTTTTTTTTTTATATAATTTTTAAAAAAATATAATATTAATTATTAGTTTTTTTTTTTATGTTATTTTTAGCTTAACTAAGCAGTTATATAATAATTTTAAGTTTAAGCATAAAATAACTAAAGTTAAAAATAAAATAAATGCTTTTATAATTTTTTAAAAGATTATATAAAAAGTAATAATATTATTAAAACTATTTATTATATTATATAATTTATTAGCTAAAATATTTTATATAACGCGTTTATTTTTGCTTAAGTTTTTATATATAATATTGCTTTTAATTTGAAAATTTAAATTTATTATATTTTTTATATAAGTTTTAACTATTAATATAATAATAAATCTAAATTAAAATATTATATTTAAATTATTAGCAAATAAGCTGTTTATAAAAATAAATAGCTTTATATAGTTAAAATTAAAAAAAATAAATATAAGTTTTTAATTTAAGTTGTTTATTTATTATTTAATCTAATTATTTAATGCTTTAATATTATATAATTATAAATTAGCTATTTAAGCAGGCTATAATAATAAAATTATATACAGTTTTTAATTAATATATATTATTAATATATGTTTTTTAAGCTTATAAAAAAATATAAGCTTAAGTAAATTTTTTTATATAAAAGTTAACTTTAGCTAAATCTTTAGCTTAGTTTTTTTTTAAGTTATTATAATAATATTTTTATATAAAAAAAGCTTTCTGCTATAGCACTTGATTAAGTAATTAAAAAACAAGGTTTTTTTTAGCTTCGCATAAGATTTTATTTATTAAAGCTTTTTTTTTTCTTTTTTACGCAAAAAAAACTTTAATATTATAAAGCTTAAAATATTATCTATTTATATTTTAATAATCTTTAAAGCGTTTAAGCTATTATATATAAGCAATAGATATAAGCTATATATAAATATTTATATTTTAAGCTTTTTTATATAGTATTAAAAATAAGTCTTAAACTAGTATAGCTTAAATTTAGCCAGGCTATAAAAAAGTCGCATAATTTATAAAATAGCTTTTAAAAAAATATTTATTTATTTTTAAGCTTAAAAAATAAATAAGCATAGCTATTATATAATAGCTTATTTTTTAATTAAATATAAGCTTAAATAATATTTTTAAGCTTGCATAATATTTTAAAGTTTTATATAAAAATAAAAGGTTTAAAAGCTAATATTAGTTATTAATTTATTTATTAAATTATTAATAATTTAAATAAAAATTATGCTTTTTTTAATATTATTATATTTTTATACGATTAGTTTTAATTTTTTATATAGCTTAATATTTTTTTTTTTTACTTTTTATATAAAGCAAGATTTAAAAATATACTTTTTTTTATATATGTTTAAGTTATACGCAATAAATTTAAAAATATTTTATATAATAAGCTTATTAATTTTTACTATATTTAATTTTTTAAATGCTTTTTTAAAGGTTATAATAATTTTATTTACGCAAAGCTTAATTATTAGCTTAAAAGCTTATTGTTTTTTTAAAGTTAAAAGAATTAAAGCTGCTTTATTTTTATATAATAAATAAATAGCAGGTTTTTTTCTTAGCTAGCTGCGTTTTTTCTGCGCTATTATTAGCTATACTAATTATACGTTATTATTTTTTAAGTTTTTTCTTTAAGTATTTATTATGCGATAATATAGCTTAACTAGTATATATTAGAAATAAATTAGTTTATTAATCGATGCAATAATTATATTTAATTTTTTAATTGCTTTAATTTTATACGGTTTTTTTTATTTTTTTATATAAAAACTTTGCTACGAAGTAAAAGTATAAATATATTATATAATAATAAACTGTTTTATTTTTTAATTGCATAGCTAATTTTTTTTAATTTTTGCATAGTTGTTACGCAGCATTTTTATTGCTTTTTAAATAGCAGCTTTTTTTTATATAAAAGCTAAAAAAAAAAGAAAATCTTTATTAATATAAAAATACGCTTTAAAAACAAAAAAAGTTAATATAAGGCTAGTCGGCTTAGTTATATTATTTAGCGCTTATATTATTATTTATAAAATTAACTTATTATTTATATATACGTCGATTTTTTTTTAAAAAATATTATATATATATTATTTTCGCATAGTTTTAAAATTTATTTAATAAAAAATTTATTTTAAGGTTATATATAATAATATTTAAAAGTTTTTAATAAATATTAATTTAATATTTATATAATATTTTTTAAGCATTTTATATAAATATTAATTTTAAAAAAATAATAACTTAAAATAATATTATAGCATTAATTATATATAATATAAACTTATTGCTTATTTATATAATATTTATTATTATTTTATAATTAAATTTATAATCGTTTTTAATTATAAATTTAAAATAGTATAATGCTTTATTATATAGTTAGCAATAATAATAAAACTTTTAAATTTTTTTTAAAACTAATTGTTTAATTTTATATTTTGCGCAAAAAAATATTTTATATAATTTTTTTATATAAAAATATTTAAAATATTAATATAAGCGCTATAATTTAGTTTTAATAAAATAACTTGCTGCTTTATATAAGCTAATATTTAAAAAAAAAAAATATTTTTATTTATATACGATAAAAATAATAGCTTTATTTTTTTATATAATAATATTTTTTATATTATTAAAGTATGCTTTTTAAGCAGTTTATATTTTTTAATAAAAATAAAAATAATATAAAAGAATATTTAATATATAAAATATTATATAATTAATTAAGCTATTAATTTTTATTGTTTTAATAAATATTATTATATAACTTTTACTAAAGCTTATTTTTATTATTTTTAAAAGCTTATATAATTTTTATATAAAAGTTATTTTATATATACGCTTTTATTTATAGCTTTTTTATAGTTAAAAATTTTAAAGCGTTTATATTTTAAATAATGCTTTAATATTTTATATAATATTAGTTATTAAATATAAATTAGTTTAAAAGTTCATTTATTATTATTATTTAAATATTTTTTTAAAAGCTATATAATATATAAATATATTTTTATTTTATTTTAAATATTTTTTATATTTTTAATAGCTTATTAATTATAATTTTTAAAACATTATATAAAATAATATTTTTTTTTTATTTATATATTTATATAAAAAAAAATAATATTTATTTAATTAATTTAATATTAATTATAGTTTATAATTAAATTAAAATATAAATTTATAATATTATATATTTTTTTTTATATATAAGTAAAGCTAATATAATATATATAATAATTTTTTATATAATTAATTAATATAATTAAAATAGTTAAAAATATAATATAAAACTAGTTTTTTAATAATTTTTATTTTTTAGCTAAAAATTAATAAACTATTATATTTTATTATAAAGTAGATTATATAATTTTTTAAAATAGTTTTTTTTTTTTTTTTTACTGCTGCTAAGTTTTTAAAAATATTTAATATTTTACTGCTACTAAATTAATTTTATTTAAAATATTATAAATAAATAAAATTTTAATTTAAAATTTAAATATATATTTTAATTTTTAATATTATATAAAATATAAGTTATTATTTAAAAATTAATAAATAAAAAATATTATAAATAAAATTAAATATTTTATTATATATTAAAAAAAAATATATTATTTTTTTAGCTTGTTTAGTTTATTTATATATTAAATATAATAAATTAATAATGTTTTATAAATATAATAAAATCGTTTTTTTTTTTTTAAAAAATATATTTTTATTATTTTATTATTATTTTATATATAATAGTTTAATTTTTTTAAAACTATTTATACTTTTATTTTAAAAATAAATATAATATAATAAAGCTACTTTATTATATAAAAGCATATATTTTTATTGTTATAGCTTAGGCTATAAAGTTGCTAGCTTAAAGTAAGAAAAAAAAAAAAAAAAAAAAAAAAAAAAAAAAAAAAAAAAAAAAAAAAAAAAAAAAAAAAATAGGGCAAATTTTTTTTTTTTTTTTAATTAAATTAAATTAAATAATAAAAAAAAATAAAAAAAAAAAAAAAAAAAAAAAAAAAAAAACTAAAAAAACTAAAAAAAAAGTCGCGCAACTTTTTTCTTTTTTTTAAAGCAAGCAAATTATATTTAATTAAAACTTTTATATAAAAAATAAAACCTTTATATATAAAAAAAAAATTGCTTTTTTTTTATTAATTATACGATTTAATTTAGTTTTTTTTTTAAAATATAATATAAATTACTAATTAAAAAATTTTATTATTAAGCTAGTCTAGTTTTATTTAGTTTTATTTTATTTAGTTTTATTTTATTTAGTTTTATTTTATTTAGTTTTATTTTATTTAGTTTTATTTTATTTAATTTTATTTTATTTTATTTTTTAATTATTTATAAAATTTAAAGTTTAATAAATATAAAATATTTTATTATTAGTTTTTTTTTAATTATAAAGCTTGCTTTTTTAAGCTTATATATATAAGCTAGCTTTAATTTAAATAAAAAAATTAAATAAAAATAAAATAAATAATAATAAAATATATTATATATAAAAAAAGCTATATAATAAGCTAGCTAAGCTAGCTTGTTTAAATTAAATTAAATTAAAAGCTATATAAATAAAAAATAAAAATAATATTATAAAAAATATATTAAAATAAACTTAAATAAATTTAAATAAATTAAAACGTGCTAAAAAAAATATTAGTATAAAAAAAGCTATAAAATAAGCAAAAAAAAAAAAAACAAGTAAAAAAAAAAGCAGTAAAAAAAAAAAAAGCAGAAAAGTAAAAGAAAAAAAAAAAAAAAAAAAAAAAAAAAAAGCGCGGCCGGGTTTAACCGGCCCCCAAATTTTTATGAGTTAAATTACAGGCCTGG